>PVJA010007470.1:11464-46292 GCA_004027025.1 Myocastor coypus | reverse complement strand
AAATGAACAAATTAGTATTGTAAATAGCGAGGGAAAATGCGTATTTAAGATACTTTCAGAGCGCTGAGAAAACAAGGCTGCTCAGTAGAAAAGCATTTCTCTGGCAAGTGCAAGGGCCCTGGTTTTCATTCTCAGCACTGCAAAAACAAAATAAATGACTTCAAGATAGCGCTTGGACTATTGACCTTTGGTGGAAAAGCCTCTAAGGACCAAAGGAGATGCAAAGTTATCTCAAATTATCATTCAACAATTTTACAATTAGCAAGAAGTATAGGTTAGTTTTTAGGACTAAGAACTTTCATACAAGAAAAAAAGTATATAATTTAATAATTATCTACAATTATTAAATATAGTAATATTTATCTAATGATGCAATTATAATCCTAATTTGAAATTAACTCACAATTTTAAAATCTGTCCACCAAAGCACCTAGTATTTTGTGTCACTTGTATGAACTTTTTTTTTTTTTGGTACTGGGAATCCAATGCAGGACCTTACACTTGCTAGGCAGGTGCTACATGACTATTTTTGAAAGTTGCAGTTTTTGTTAGGTAGGACTTGGACCCATGACAATGGATAAGAATTCAGAAAGTGTTAGGACACACCACCTTCCCTGGCAAAAATCAAGAAGTGCTGGGCAAGTGATTCTTCAACCTTAATTTGCATAAAGATCAGAGCCTTCTTACACACAACTGCCCACTCACTGCAAGTCCACTCCTTAGGCCTGGACTGGGAAGCGAGATTCATGATTTTTAATAATTATCTCAGCCAATGAAGATGACAGTAATTAGAGAATAATTTAGTAGGTCTATTATTCTTTCTCTATGTATTATATATGGAAATGTATAAAAAAGAAAAGGGGAGCACACAAGCAAGAGTGAGCAAGCAAGCAGCAGTTTCTCGGGAAGAGAAAGTGCACTACTATTTAATTGATTTAAAAAGGTATAGACACAACGCTGGTGAAAAATAAAAACCCAAACAGGAAACACAATAAATGCCTCTGTTTTGCCCCAATAAATCTTAGTACTCTAAAATGAAGGACAGCCTGTTAGACCAGCAAGAAAACACAAAACATGCAAATACTAGACAGTATCCATTTGCTGGGATGAGGCCCTGGAAGACAAACCTGCGCTGCCTGAGATACAAACGCAAGTCCTTCACACTTCTCAGGCTTTCCTTGCTCCAGTACTACGATGAAATGAGACCATTGGAGGATGTCTAGTTCTCCTCAGGTTCCACCCTTGTAGCTCCTTTTTTTTTTTTTTTTTTTTCCTGTAGCTCCTTTTTATTTGCTCTAACCATATTCCTTTTACTACTTAGCCTTTCTGATCCACCTTCGTGACCGCAAATGCACACAGTGATACGTGCCTGCGATGACTGATTCCAAATTTGCAAAGAAGAGCATCAAGAAGAGCTGAGAAGGCCTCGCTGCATGCGCAGAGGCAGTAGCTTTACTTGGAACTGTAAAGCAACTGCCTATCTTTAACCTCTAATGTTTTGTGAGATGAAGTTCAAAGCTCTTTCTTATATATTTTGTTAAAAAAATGGCATATTCAGTACCTATAATCTGTTTCTGTCCCTTGTTTTCATGTTGCTATTCATTTGTTTATTTTTTAATTAAATCCTAGTTACAACCAGATATGGTGGGATATACTTCTAATCCCAGCACTTGGTGGCTGAGGCAAGAGCATTACAAATTTAAGGCCAACCTGACTGCACAGTGAGACCCTGTCTCAGGTGGAGAGGGGATGGGGAGGAGGAGGAGGAGGAAGAAGAGGAGGAGGAAGAAGAAGAAAAGAAAATTTCTTGTTACTTCATTTATAGTGTCAAGGGGGGACAAAAAGTCATAATGTTAAATTCTTCAAAAGGGTCCATCCTAGATCAGTGATCTCTGGAAGGACCAGAAGATGCACAGCAGTGGCTCTATGGCAGAAGCACAGGGACCTGCAGAAGCCAGCAGAGTCCTGGTCCTCCCCCAAAAGCTCACTTGGAATTTCTACAAAGGGGATTGGCTTTGGAACTCTGTCCCCAAGTGACACTGCTACAGCAGTTGAGGACCAGCATCTGGGATCCCTGGATCACCACCTACACCTACCTACAACACCCACTTGGTAAACACCACCTCAATCAAGGTGTTTGATTTTAAGAATGGTGCAGTATGGGGCTGCGTATTTTCTCAGCCCCAAATTTATCAATTTTATTTTAAAAACTCAACTTTAAGAAATTATATGAAGCCGGGCGTGGTAGCGCACGCCTGTAATCCTAGCACTCGGGAGGCTGAGGCAGGAGGATTGGTGCGAGTTCGAGACCAGCCTGGGCTACAAAAGTGAGCTCAGGACCAGCCTCAACTGCATAGCGAGACCCTGTCTCAAAATGACAAAAAAAAAAAAAAAGAAATTATATGAACAATATAATAAATGGTATTCAGATACAGTTAACATTTATTCCTCCCATGCATATGCTTTGGGTATTCATAATTCATGTGTCTTTGTTACAGAATCTCAACAATTTTGCATCTGCATCCACCCTCTACTCCAGTGAAGCTGAAACATGTGTATGGGAAATGCTGTACACTATTACTTTCCAGAGGAACGTGTAAAGTCATGTTGGTGAAAGTCACTCACTGCCACTTGGCTTTCAGAAGGTTCTGTTAATGTGAGGAACTGAGATTTGACCACATGATGATAGGACACTCGTCACCACCACATACTTACCTACTTGTCAGGGCTCAAGGACAACAGCAATGGGTCAGAGCTGCAAGGGCTTCAGGTCCCAGACTGTACTGAAGGAATTATTAGGTTTTCACAAAGACAGCAGAGAAAACTAAACCAGGGACACTGAAAGAATGTAACACCTCTGCACAGCCACAGCAATCGGTAGACAGCACAAGGTGGCGGGCTGGTAGGTGAGCAACAGAGCACCTGTTCAGCAATGTGAGGCCTCTGGTTCCAGCCCCAGCACCACAAAACAAATAAAAAGCAAAAGATCAGCACCACTCCAACACACATGGCCAGGACTATTTTAGTTTCTATTATCTCATACATCATGCCAGGGTCTCAACAAAAATGAAAAATCACAAAACATTATTTAAAAACAACAAAGCATGTGAAGAGACAAATTAAATTTCATGACCAAACTAAGATATATGGTAGCACAGAACCACAAATGATCAGGGAATTTAAATGACTACAGTGAAGGGGGATATAAGCTAGAGAGCATGCAAGAGCTGATGATCAAGTTAGCAGAGGGATGAAAATTCTCAGACAGAATAAAAAAGGAAATGGTAGGAATGAAAAACACCTGAAATGAAGAACACCTTTCATGGGTTCCTCAATAGATGGGACACAACCAAGAAGAGTAAGACATTCAGTGGAAGTTCCCCAGACCAAAAGATGAAAATAATGAAACGGTCAGAACAACATACTGATGGACTACGGGCAATGTACATATAACTGGAATACAAGAAAAGCAAAAAAGAGAAAATAGAGAAGAAACACTAGGAACAGTAATGGCTAAGAATATTCCACGGTTGATGACTTAGTTACTTTTCCCATGGCTGAGACAAAATATTTGACACCCCAAATTAAGAGAAGAAAGGATAATTTGGCTTACATTTTATGGAGGTTTCAGCCCATAATCTGCTGGTTCTAAGGCAGTGTGGCACATGGCCGGGGAGCAACAGTTAATGATGGTGAGGACAGTAAAAGCAGCAAGAGCAAACTAAGGGGCAACCCTTAGATGGTATGCAGGCTACCTGCCCAAGAGCACATGAAGCCCTCTTCCTCCCAATCTGAGCACTAAACAATGAACCAATCACAATTCCTATATTCACTGCCTCCAAAACTCCCTCCCCCTTGACCAGATGAAGCATTGGGGTGGACATCTGACACAAATCATAAGAATGTCAAAAATCAAATCAGAGACATAGGAAGCTCAGAAAGCAAGTGAGGATAAATATCAACATGTTGGCACCTAGGCTATCATATTGAATTACAGAAAAGCAAAGACAAAGGAAATCTGGAAAAAAGTCAAAGAAAAAAAAATTACCCAGTGAAGTTCAGCCCCTTCCAAACACCACTCCCTTCCAAGTCACAAAACACTCCAGCAATGTGTGCAATAGAATTCTATTTACCTACAGTAAGCTGGATGGGCTGTGAGCATTCCAGGAATCCAGGCAAAGGAGTTCACTTAGGGAATCCTCCCCTGGCCCACATCACTTTCATGTGGGAATGACATTATTGCTACCCTGAGGAATACAGGAGCCACGTCCACATACAGGGCTCCTGCCCACTGCCAACTCACCTGCCAGCACAAGAAAGTGCAGAGCTGACTTCTGTCACCACAGGAATGTGTCCCATGATACCTGACACTGAAGGAGATAGGCACAGAAATAAGAGGCATGAAGAAAAAAAAAAAAGAAGAAGAAGAAAAAGAAGCAAGCATGTGGGAAATTTTTACAGTCATCAGAGGTGCAAAATAATAACAGACGCTTCCGTTATCACTGGTGTCTAGTCAAAATTCCAAGTGTTTGGCTGTCAAAAATACACTCCACTTAAATGCACCACATTCTTGTTGTTTGATGAAAATGGCATATTTTATAAAGTTTAATATACCATCCTAATTGTCATTTGGAAGATATTTCAAAAAAATACTGAAAAATTATGACAGCTGATGTGCATAAGTACAAAGGAATTTTCTTTTGTCATTTTTTTATCAGTTAAAAAAACTAAAATTCAGATAAAAATAGAATCGAAAATGACAAAGAACAGTCATGTTAACTAATTGAAATTATTTTGATGTCAAATTCACATAATAGTAGTTTTTGGGTTTTTTTTTTTTTTTTTTTTTTTTTTTTTTTTTTTTTTTTTTTTTTTTTTTTTTTTTTTTTTTTTTTTTTTTTTTTTTAGTTTTACTAGCGATGGCTTATCTTTATGTGTCCCCATAGCCTGACAGATGGGATGGGCCTTTGGGGAGGTGCCTTGGTCATGGGCATGGGTCCCTGGATTATTCTGGTGATGGGTGTACATCTGGGGGTGACGCTTGGAAGAAAACCAGGTCAGAGCAGATGGTCCCACAGGTATGATCTGGAATGTTCTATATCCTGCCTCTTCCCTTATCCTGGTCTTGCTTCTCACTACCATGTCATGCCATCCTCTGCCACGCCATCCTGCCTTAGAGCAGTCAAGGATTATGGACTAAAACCACTACAAACTGTGAGCTGAAATAAACCTTTTCTCTTTAACTCACGAGTGTGGAATATTGTGTCTGAACAGCAAGAAGGTAACTAAGACAGCACCAAAAGGAGCAATTAATTAGGAAGAAATAAAAACATGAGTAGTCCTGTGGGGTTTTAACAAGCTAATTATGAAGAGAACTTAAATCATTTCCTAAGAAAAGATGCATTTTTAACTAAATTAGAATGAAAATGACATTAGTAAAGATAACATAAAACTCACAGTCTACTGCCAAGTGTGGGTACTGATGACAACTCTCTTAATTTACAGTAGTCAATAGTCATCGTCCCTCTAGATCTGAAATGCCATAAGGTGCTATAGCTTATGACAGAGGTTTTACCAAATACAACAAAAAATCTGAAAAACTCAGAAGACATGACAAGATGGAGAGCTTTCTAAGTTATGCATAATTGAAAATAAATTTAAAACAACCATACTCCTAGAAAGAATACATTATCTCCATATTTTGATGCACTAAGGTCATCAGACATATGCAATCACAAAATGTACATTAATTTTAAAATTTACCACATGTCAAGTAATACATTAATTCTTTTTAACTTTATTTATTTATTTAAAAATGTTATGGCCAGTTCAGTCTGCCCTAGGGTGGGGCTGGCACAGCATGTGGTGCCAGGGATCAAACCTCAGTCTCTGAGGTTGCCTAAGCTTGCCTAAGCAGGTGCTTTAGAAAACTCAGCTATCTCATTGGCCCCTTTTGAAAACTATCATATTTCTGGACGTTTTGTTATATTTATCAGCTTTTTAAAATATATTATTTTCTAATCTGATACAGATTTTCACATCTATATGGAACTTTGTGTTTATAATTTTGCATTTTTCCTCTTTGCAAGAACACTTACTGGGCCTGACAAAACCTAGATTCAGTGGTGGACCCACCACTATCATATGAATAAAACCCCAGGTAAAGAGTGCATTAGCCAAATAAGGTTAATGTAGCAAATGTAGCAACTCTCTGCCTGATACCTGCACCCACACTGACTCCCATATGAGTTCACATCCACCCACCACAGAATCAAGATCTGAACTCACCAATAATGATACCAAGTAGAGCATAAAATGCGTACTTGTCTACTACCATAAAGCTCAAATTGCTGAAAGGGAGTACAAACCACAGGAATGGTGCCAGCCTTGCCCATGGCCTACAAATCTGCCTTTTGCTCTTCCAGACACTTCCACCATGTCTGCAATGCCCAGCACCCTCCCCTGCCTGAGACCTGACATCCAGGCCTCAGCCTTGCATGGCACCACATCCTAGCAGTCTCACGAGCCGCTCCCTTACCACATAGCTCTCCTCTCCAAGTCCTGCTTGTCATGGACAACTTTCTTGATCCTGTCAGAGTCTCATTCACTCAATGCCCACCCTTCAGTGTCCCATGCCTTGAACTGTGACTTGTGGATAATGACTCTTTCCTGAATGTGACAACAACCACTCAAATAAGCCTTGGGCTGGCAGCCACAGTGCTCTCTTCTGCTTTGACATCAGCCCAGGACAAGCCAATTCCTTTCCCAAAGGGGGAACACCTCCCTACCACAACCCCCTGGCAGCCCATGAAAGCGATCTACCCCTGTAACATAGGAGTTTAATGTGAAGGAAAGGATGAACAGAGTACAATCATTTTTAAAATATTATAACATAAAATTTCCATATTTAGTGCTGGATTACTTAAAAGTCAACTATGGTGGCACTTAAAAATAAGAAATCATGATTTTTTTTTTTTCCAAGGGTCTACAGGGTGTCCAGGGTCTTACTACTAGATCATATTCATAGTGATCCGCCTGTTTACAGCCTCTCAAGAGCTGAGATTACAGGCGTGAGCCACCATGCCCAGTCTCAAGTGCCATAGTGCCCTGGGGATGGAGCCGGCACATAGGTCCTGGGATCAAACACCCCACCCCCACTCTCCCCAATTTTCTCCCACTACCCCCATTCTCCTCTCCCCACACCCCTGCATCTGCTTGCAGGTGCTTTGATCTGCTGAGCTATTTGGCCAGCCCTGATTTCTCACAAGCACCTAACTCCTTCAAGCGAGAAGCATAGCATGCACTGGTGAACCCTGGCCCCCACGTGGCTCAGCTTGAATCTTAGCTATGCCACATCTTCCCTGTAAGCCTTATGCAATTTATTAAATCTTTCTGTACCTCAATTTGTTGGCATGAATTTTTAATTTATTTGGTGCAGGGTCTCACTACACAGCTTGGATTCGTAGTGATCGTCCTATCACAACTTCCCCAGCACTGGGATTATGGGCGTGTGCCACCACGCCCAGTTTCAGTGTGCCTGGGGGAGCCAACACAGCATGCAGCAGAAGGGACTGGGTCCTTGCACTTGCCAGGCAGGCGTTTAGACCACCAAGTTATCTTCCCAATATTTGGTATGAATTTTCAACACCACTGTACATTGAAGTGCTCAGAACAATGCCTGACCTGGAAAGTGGTGAGTGCTTCAGTCATTTGAAAAATTAAAACTTGGTGTATCTTTCTTACCTTGTCTTACAGCACGATGTTCTTTTACTCTGAATGATGCTGCATAAGGTCCCCATCCATTCAGTCCCCAGGGCCTGAAAGGTTACAGACTAACCCCAGCCACAGCTTGGGCCTTTATTGCCTTAATTGTAAATTGGTCCAGAAGACATTAACAGATGTTCTGATCAAATAATTACAATATGGGAAAAAGAAAAGTTGAAAAAAGCTGAGTTGGAAGTTGCTCTATCTTGGGAATTGTCAGTCCCTTTAGCACATGGCATGTCACTGAGCTCACAGGCCAGAAGATAGCAAGTTTCAGAGAAATGGTTTGTGTTCAGAAGGAGATCTCTTAGCACAGGGGACAGGGAAGTCCTCTCAAGAACAAAACCTGCTCCCCAGGAGTTTAAACACCCAAGAGGGCCCTATGTGCTGAGGTGTCTACTGCAATGGTTAGCAATCCGCTGAAATTTTCAGGACTTTACAACACAACCCCTCTGCACGTGACGCACTTCCCTCGGGCTTGCGCCTGTGCCAGCCATCAGGGGCAGGCTCTGTCCTGGGAGTGAGCAAAGGTGATTTTTCCAGGCTCTGGACATTCATTGTGGAGCTCAGAGGTGAACACAAGCCAGAGCTTTCTCCAAACTTTCTGACTTCACAAAATCTTTTTGGGGAACATTTAAAATCATCTCAAGGAATACCAGTTGCCCTTAAACACTGGCAGTATTTTTAAGGATTCTGAGAATAGCTGTCTTTTCACTTCAGAACATTCTTTTCTTAAAGAACACAATTTCCCACCATTAGGGGACCATAATCTGCCTGCTCTCTGCTTTCCAAATTTGAAGCAGCCAAATATTTCACAATATCTTATTTAATCTGGCATATGACAATATGAGATTTCCAGAACATAGCAAATTTGAGGAAAGAATCCAAACAAACAGTTGATTGTAATTTCCAAGAAGTCCTATGGGACACCTGAATTATGGCAGCAGAGCCACCAGTCCTCCTGCTTCCCTGGAGAGACCCCACTTTTGCTGAGCCTGTGCAGAGCCCAAAGTGCTTACCAGCTCCTCTGTCTTCCCCTATTTGTAAAACAGAAATATCATGAGGTGTTTTTGGTTTTTTTGTTTGTTCGCTTGTTTGTTAGCGTCTGTATTTAGGACAGGTCTACAGTGTCTACAGGGTCTCACTACATAGATCAAATTCATGATTCTGTTTTCAGCCTCCCAAGTGCTGAGATTACAGGTGTGCACCACCACACCTAGTCTCAATTACTGGCTCCGTGTGCCCCGGGGGTGGGGCCGAACCAGCACGCTGGTGATCAAACCCTGGCCACTGTGCTCTGCCTAAGCAGGCACTTTAGTCTGCTGAGCTATCAGGCTGGCCCTCATGAGGTTTAACTGAGATGATGAATACAAAGGTTTCAGACTAAGGAAAGCAGTATCAAATTGTCAGTGTTTTCCTGTTTTATAGCTGTTTCACTTTCTACCTTTCTAAGTCTCTTTCTAAAACTGTTTTTTCAAAGTCTCCTGAGACTCCATATTCAGAGAAGCAACAGCATGTTCCCTATTGCTTCCTGTCTTTCCCAAATAAAAAAAATTTTTTAAGGTAGTGGGGATTGAACTCGGGATATTATGCATGCTAGGCAAGCATTCTACTAATAAGCTACATCTTCAGCACTTTTTAAATTTTGAGACAGGGTCTCACTCAATTGTCCAGGCAAGACTGGAATTTATGAACCTCCTGCCTCAACCTCCTAAGCAGGTGGGGTTACAGGTGTGAAACAGTGTGCTGGGCTCAGTTCTTTTCACTGTGGCCCCATGGAAACCACTGCAAATGGGAATCTCTTCCACAATCTGTGGAGCTACTGTTCGGACAATAACGTGCACATTTCGCACAAAGAGTTGCTAGTTCTGACTACAGGATCCGATGTTTTACAAATTACGTCCCCTTACTTTATCTACAACAGAATTTCACTAATCCTATTCCTTTGGTCTAAGCCCAAACTCCTTAAAAATGAATTACAGCTCAGGTCAGGCCAAGAAAGAAGGTGAAAACAGACTCAAAACTGGTTATCTGATTGGGTAGAGTTCAGTATCTACTTCTCTGTCTTTAATAAATTTCTCAATTTTCTTCTGGCTTATTAAATAAAATCTGCCTTTCAAATCTGGCACTGTCTGGAGTTACACAAACATCATCATTTCTTTACTTTCCTTTTAAACCACTAAATATTTTCTTCACAGAGGAGGAAAATAAACATCTTTTGATCAGCAGTCTGCTCTTTTGATGGCAAAATATTCTCTGTTATTGGTAAATTGTGCTCTGGAGGCTCTTTGGCAAGTCTTCCCTCCCCACATCCAGCTCCTGTGCTTGGGGAAGGATGGATTTCATATTCAATCCCAGGCTGCCCAGAACCAATGTCCACATGGTCTTTCCTGATTAGAGCACCAGGTGCAGGGATGCCTGCTGTGATTCCAAGGACACTGGCCCAATGACACTCAATGAGGCAATGGGCCGAGGCAGGCATCCTTCCTGCTGGGCCAGTCTAAAAGGTACACACAGTACAGGATGAGCTGAAAACTGCAGACAGCAAGCAGCAGAATGAAGAGGCAGAAAACTACAGAAAAATGCTAACTGAAAATCAGGATACCTTTGGATTTCATTCAAATGAGCCAATAAATCCTTTCTTTTGCAAAGTTAAGATTTTGTCATTTACAAGTGATACACAACATATGTGACTACTTAGCAAAGTTAATAGCATTAGCTTCTCATGAAAACTCTGCCAGGTCAAGCAGAATAAGAACATCTGTCATTTTAAAGTCAAGAAAATAGAGTTCCGGAGAGATGATACAGGCTAGCCAGCTTACATAATTAATAAGTTACAAAGCTGCAATCAAAACCTGGGTCTTTTGAGTCTCTTCTCTAGCATAATTTTCACTTTTCTATCAACATAAAGAAACATCCAAAGGGTGCACTCATATTTCTTTCACCTTTCTAGTCTCCAACCCAGGGTTGGATCCTACAAAACTCACCTGCGGATAAGAGAATTATAGGCTCACTTGGCCACTATGTCAGGAGAGAAATGATCACATCTTCAATACTGTAAGCTTGCTCTTAAAGTTCTACTTCGCTTTGGTGCTGTGGATTGAAACCTGGTTCTTGTGCATGTTAAGCACACTCTAGCACTGAGCTCCACGACATCCCTTACCCTTAACAACATAAAGCTTCTAAGTGGCATCTCGCAAGGCACCATGTATCATTTTAATCTTAAATCTCAAATGTCAACCTCCAAATGGAACATGCATATTACATAAGCCTATGAGGTAAGGGAGCTTCAGTGCCCTCTCTGAAGAGACCTGTATAGTTGGTCTCTCAGGAGGGAATTACTCATTCTTCAACATCAGCTTTGTGAGCTTCTACTATCGTGCCATCTTGGCCAAATCTTCTATATGTATTTTTCTGCCTATGTTTTTATTCCTTTACGCTGAGCAGTACACATATGTTTGAGCTCCTTTTCTTGAAGATACCCCATAAAATCTAAGCACTCTCTTCTCAGGCCCAAAAGGTAAAAGCAATTGTAAGAAAGCACAACCTTAGTGCCTAATCTGGAGTACTATTTATAACACAAGAACAAACAATCAACACCAAGCAAAAGAGACAGCAGCCACTTTCCTCAAGATTGGCTTTTGCTTTTCTGCATTTCTTCATCTTCACTTCCCAACATATTATAATTAATTAAATTATGCTTATGCCTGTGGGGAAAAAATTAATTTTCCTATGTTTAGCCTGAATGGACAATTTTCAAATCATCATCATGTGTAGTTATCAGCTCAAACCTTCATTCAAATTTATTTTTGTTAAGAAATTCATGTTGGGGCCCAACAGGATGGCTCAGTGGTCTAAAGCGCCTGCTTAGGAAGGCTTGGGCAGCTTCAGAGACCGCAGTTCGATCCCCGGCATCACATGCTGCACCAGCCCTACCCTCAGGGCAGGCTGAGCCAGCCATAAAAATAAACAAACAAACAAACAAACAAATAAATAAATACAAAAGTTCTGAAACAAGAAAAATAAAATAAAAAATAAAATAAAATTCACAAGCAAGGACTTTAAGAAAAGAAAAAGAAATTCATGTTACTGGGGCCTGGAGAGATAGCTCAGAGGAATAAGCACTGACCTAACAAGTACAAGGACCTGAGTTCAATCCCCAGCCGCACATGTCAAGTGTGCTGTCTTGGCCCCAGATGCAGTATAAATAAAGGTTAAAAAAAAAAAAAATTCATGTTACCTAAGTGGTAATTTAAGTCAATATCATTAGTTCCAAAAAGCAAAGATTTTTAAAATTTGTCATAATAAATAAAACAAAGCCACGATATTTTCTTTGTGGGTATAAAAATAGGAACAGAATACAACAATTAGTACAATCATTAGTTTTCACTTCACACTTAGTTTTCAAAATGATGCACAATCCTGAGATGCGTGCCTGTTTCAGGTTTTTATCCTCAATTTCAGCTACACAACAAAAAACAATACAATACAATTTTATCAGCTACTCAAAAGAAATTCCTATGGGCCCGGCAGGATGGCTCAGTGGTCTAAAGTGCCTGCTTAGGAAAGCTTAGGCGGCTTCAGAGACCATGGTTTGATCCCCAGCACCACATGCTGCACCAGCCCTGCCTCAGGGCAGGCTGAGCCAGCCATAAAAATAAATAAATAAATAAACAAACAAACAAAGAAACGTTCTGAAACAAGAAAAAAATAAAATAAATAATTATAAAAAAAGAAAAGAAATTCCTATACAGACACTTATTACAGCTGTGTTTCTCATACCCTAACTAAAATACTTAGCTTAAAAACTGCACTGTGATTTATTGTTCTAATTGATGCATATTTTTATCTCTCTGTACTGTTGCTTTCTGTCAACACTTTACTACAAAGAGAAAACACTGATGAGGAGTTTAAACATAAAAGAGCCGAGGAGCTGTTTACTTTTCAAGAGAATATTTTATATAGCAGGAATGACACGCTGGGTATCTAAAGCATAACGCATGATCTCATCACATCACTAAGGGTACAAAGATGTTTCTCCATGGAGAAGATGCACTATTATTTCCAGCATTTAATAATGGCTGTTGATCGGGGCTGGGGAGATAGCTCCGAGGCACAAGTGCCTGCTGGGCAAGTGCAAGGTCGTGAGTTCGAACCCTGGTCCCATCAACAAAAAAAAAAATAATAATAATGGCTGTTGAAATTGTAAACTGTGCCATTCTGAGAGAACACATTTTATGGCAAATGGATCTTAATTCCATTGAGACACAAATTCTAAGGTTTACAAAACTGATCCCAAAATAACAATACAAAAGTGGTACGAAAACAATCCTAATTATGAAATAGGAAAAGAAAATGTTCAAATGGGCAGGGGAGCAAGAGAGGAGGGAAACATAAAGGAAACAAGGGTAAAGAAAAAAATTAGAAGAAAAGGAAAACATGGAAACAAAGGGACTGAAGGGAAGGGAGGGAGAATGAGAAAAAACCAAGTCACATCAATAGGTACAAATTCTCTATGATGACTGTGATCACTACGTTACTTAAATGTACCATGAAAATCTGATTTTAGAAAAATTCTACAATAGTGGAAAATTTTAATCCTATACAGATATTCCAAACCCAAGTTAATTCTGGTAATAGGCCGACTATCATAAATT
Source organism: Myocastor coypus (assembly GCA_004027025.1). NCBI lineage: Eukaryota > Metazoa > Chordata > Mammalia > Rodentia > Myocastoridae > Myocastor > Myocastor coypus. Next base: position 32,871 of record PVJA010007470.1, on the reverse strand, counting down.
ATTTGTGAGTTTTAAAATGTTTTAAATATTTCAAAAGACACTTGTAAATCTGTAATCTTGCATTTAAAATAAATGTTTGTTTTTATTTTTTTAAAGAATTTTTTATTTTATTTATTATTTTTATTCTTGTTTCAGAACCTTTGTTTGTTTATTCACTCATTTTTATGGCCGGCTCAGCCCACTCTGAGGGCAGAACTGGCGCAGCATGTGGTGCCGGGGATCGAACCGCGGTCCCTGAAGCCGCCCAAGCTTCCCCAAGCAGGCGCTTTAGACCACTGAGCCATCCCGCCAGGCCCATAAATGTTTGTTTTTAAAGTGGGACAGTAGAAATAAGTTTAAATTCCAGACCTGTGACTATTCTTTGATGAATAAAGTAGACTCTGAAATCAGTCTCCTTGATTCTTGACCCCAGCACATACAAATAGCAGAAAATAATAATCTAAATGGTTAGAAAGATTCACACACACACACACGTGCTGTGATTATGTGGAAAGTGAATCATAAAGTACTTTATAAATGCTGCGTTCTATCCTTTTCCTTCTTATCAATGACCTGATATGATCCATGACCAATATAGCCAATGACCTAAATATGCTTAGAAGTAGATTCTGAAACCCAGTCCTCCAGAAAGAAGCAACAGCCTATGCCACATGTTTATTTAGGCCCATGCACCTCTAAGCAGTTGAGCGACACTGCACCCACCTCTGTCCCATGTGTGAAGGCATATTGATGCCTTCTTCTGAATCTTTAAAAAATAAAGAATTTATCTCCCAAATCCTGAAAAAGTTCCTAAGTTTGAATCTAGAGAGTTGAATCTGGAGAGAAAATACATTAACATCCTTCTTCACAAATGGTGAGCACTACAAATGTACCACTTCACAGTATTTTAAGATATAAATATAAGTTTCAAAAATATCTTCTGCCAGTAACTTTTTACAGCACGCCTACAACCTCTTCCACAACACTTAGAGCCAGATGTGTTTTGAAGTTGAGCAACTGTTTAATTTTAGAAAGGTAGCAATGAGCATATATCATGTTAATTTATGTCTCCAACATGACAGACAATAATCTGTCATCAAACATACTGATATTTCTGTATCAAATAATATTAATGCTAAGTAGGCTAAATACTGAGTATATATAGTCCAGTGTAGTGGTGGAGAACCTATGGCACACATATTAGTGTGCTTTTCTTTTTAAAGATATCTTGTATTCATGTATGAGCTACTTTTTCTAACAGCACAGCATTTAGGTTTAATTGCAGTGCTAGCACTTTGTGATAAACAAGTGGGTTTTGCAGTTTGGGCCCTCAGCTCTACAAGGTACACCACCACTGTCCTAGACAAAGTCTTCAAGCTATCCCACACCATTCCTATTCCCTGATTATCTGACAAAATATTAATATAGGATCTACATTAAGAAACTCTACATGGGGAGGGGGGGGGCTGAGTCGGCGTCTCCGAGCGCCTGTTCTTCTTTGGCGCGGAAGCCTTTCCGGTCCGCCGTATCACTTTGCACTTCGGCCTCTACCATGCCCGGTCCGACGCCCCGTGGCACTAACGTGGGCTCGTCGGGGCATTCTCCCAGCAAAGCAGTTGCCGCCCGTGCTGCGGGATCCACAGTCCGGCAGCGGAAAAATGCCAGCTGTAGATCAAGGAGTGTGGGCCGCACGATCTCAGCAGACACTGGAGGGATGTGGCGATTTTATACAGAGGATTCACCTGGGCTCAAAGTTGGCCCTGTTCCAGTATTGGTTGAGTCTTCTGTTCATCGCTTCTGTATTTATGTTGCACATTTGGGGCAAGTACACTCGTTCGTAGATTTGGCTACATCCATCTGTCATCTGAAGAAGGAAAACACCCAACATATCTTGGACCAAAGTATAGTGAATTTTCTCTTCATGAGAAAGAAATTTTTTGTAAGTTTATTTTACAAGGAACTTAGCAAGAATTGATTTGGAAGAATCCTTTTTCCTACAACTAATAAACTTTTTAATTCATTAAAAAAAAAAAAAAAAGAAAGAAACTCTACATGGAATTAAGGTCAGTAACAAGCTGACTTTTTTTTTTTTTTTAAGAATTTATTTATTTATTTATTCTTGTTTTAGAACTTGTTTATTTATTTATTTTTATGGCCAGCTCAGCCTGCCCTGAGGGCAGGGCTGGCACAGCATGTGGTACGGGGGATCGAACCTCAGTCCCTGAAGCCGCCTAAGCTTTCCTAAGCAGGCGCTTTACACCATTGAGCCATCCTGCCGGTCCCCAACCAGCTGACTTTTAAAAGAGAAGATTCTAGATTAAATGGGCATGCCCAATGTAAGCACAGGCTCCCTGAAGAGCTAAACAGAGGGATCCATTGAGAAAAGGTAACAAAAAGGGAGGAGAAGAAGGGGCCGAGAGATTCAGGCCAGCAAGGCACCTAGGGTCTACCACTGCCTGTGAAGATGGAGGGTGGGCACCCAGGCCATGTCCACCACAGCCCATGGCCAAACTCCAGCAAGGAAGTAGGACTTTGATCCTATAGTACTAAGGCCCTGAATCATGACAATGACCTAAATATGCCTGGGAGAGAATTATTCCCCAGTACTCTGGAAAGAACAGCCCATGCCACACGTCAATTTAGGCTCATGCATCTCTAAGCAAAGGATGCAGTTGAGCTACACTGTGCCCATCCACACGCCACCCTGTGAAAGTGTGTGATGATAAATGAGCCTTCGTTTGAGGATGTTGGGCTTTTTTTTTTTTTTTTTTTTTTTTTTGTATTTAACTTTAACAGCAGGAATACAAAACTAAACTAGATGTTCAACTAAAATAGATAGTAAGATTGTTAATGCTGCATGGGTTGCTTCAAATTTGTAAAAAGCCTCTTTTTAAGCTTTAGGAGTTTTAGAATCACACAGAAGGATTTAAAAACCATTCCCTTTACATAAATAGGTTCAGTCAATGTTCCAAGTTAATAAATACCAATCAGACTTTCAAACTCTCACTAAAATCTTGTGGATATGTTTAAAATAAAAGTCTCAAACATGGCCTAGCTCCCTGTCAGTATCCAAGATTTCAGAGTTAGCCTATCCTTTCAAGGCAGGTAAGCTCCCACCAATCCTAAGGGAAAGGGCTTCTGTTAACTACTAATAGCTAAAGCACCTTTACATGCAAGATAGTGCTCAGATATTTCATGTGTATTAACCCACTATATCTGACAAAGACCAGAGCAAAATTCTAGCCCCATCTGTATTCTATAACCAGAGAAATCCAGTGATGAGCAGTTAGCTGACTGCCCAAGGTTACACAGCTCGTAACTGGTACACATTTTAAATCCAAGCAGTCTGGCTACAACATCTGGGTCTGAGGAGATAGCTCAGGGGCACAAGTGCCTGCCTGGCTGGCACAAGGTCTTGAGTTTGAACCCTGGTCCTTAAAAAAAAAAAATCCAGCCACAACTGGGCTGGGAAGATAGCTCAGTGGAATAAGCGCTTACCTTGCAAGCACAAGGTCTTGAGCTCAATCCCTGGTGAAAGGAATACGATATCTATACAGCTAGTCACTTGACTACACTGCTTTTCTGTAGATTACAGCTACCATTTAATCAAACATCTACAACAGGAAAAACAAATACAAGGTACCCATGACCCCAGTATTAATGAGTTCACTTATTTTTTTATATAGCCCAAAATGTAAGGCTGCAGGGTGTCAAGAACATTCCCTTCATATGGATCACAGTTCTGAGTCCTCTCTGAATTCTCATACTGAAATCCTAACTTCACTGGGATGAGCTGAGGAGAGGGGACCTTTGGATCATAACTAGGTCATGGCAGTGCACTATGTACTATGTATATGTACTATGTGCTACGTACTATGCACCATGTACATGTACTATGACCTTGGATTTTCAAGCCCTTGGTGAAGAATTTGTTTCTGTTGCATAAGCCACTCAGTCTAGAGCTATTTGTTACAGTAGCCTTGACTTCCTAAGACATCAAGGAAACACCTAACCTAGCCAATCAACCAGCAAAATCTGCTACCCAGGGCTTCCAGCTGTGCTGTCCCTCTTCCCCATCATATCACAAATCCCTGCAAATTTGTACCCAGCACTTTCTAAAGTCCCAAATAGCCTGGCGCCATGGCCATGCCCTTAATTTTGCAAAATAAACCCATAATGACAAGCTAAGAGGCTAAGCCACAGTAGTTTCAGCTAATGAGCAAAATACTCAGAAAGCTACAGAAGGCCCAACAGGAATCTTCTTTAATCTAATGCAGAATACCCAAATGTATTTAAAAACAAGCAAACAAACTGGTCAGGTTTCTGATGGAATTTATCCAGAAGAAACCATCACTATTAGAATATGGTGAAAAACTTAATTATCAAACCTTAAACAAAAAAAGTTCCTAGTGGAATGGAAGAGTATACTATAGGTTCAGGGTTGAGCTCTGGAACAGATTAACATAATGAGAAGAAACTGTAGCTGTGAATGTTAGGAAGCAAAAGATCAGTGGTTCTCAAACTTGAACCTAAGTCAGAATCGCCAAAGGGCCTCTTACAACTCATGCAGCAAAGACTGAGCCAGTGGATGTGGGGAGCACTCCGGACATCGCCTCTCACCACTGCTTGAGGTGCTGCTGCTGGCCCTGGCGACACACTGGGAGGCCAGGACGCTAGCTTGTCTGGGATGGGCCCAGGTACTGAGAGTTCTTTGAAATGCATTACAAATGTGTACAGATAATTATAATAGGTGATCATGACTGAAGCTAGGAAAACAATTAAAGAGGATGGCACACTGAAAACTGACTTAGTTTATCTGGGATAAAAAGCACAAAAGGCAAATGTCCTTGGAGCAGTAGGTTTCTGTCCCATTAATGGCTGTGAGAAGGGCCATATGGGTATCACAAGGACTCTAGACATTGCCTAGTAGTTGCCAACAGTGTACACAGGCGGAACCCTGGACACCCTGTCTTAGCAGTATGATCCCCAAGATTACTTGTGAAGTGGGAAATATAGATCAGCATGGTATTTCTCTCAAATCCTCTGGTAGTCATATCCATGGCCAGGATACTCTATGAAAAAAAAGGGAAAAGGAAAGGGAAGGAATGAAAGACCAAAGGAAGGAAGGAAGGAAGGAAGGAAGGAAGGAAGGAAGGAAGGAAGGAATTTCAAAGCTGTTTTTTCCCTCTTGTATTTATTTATTTGGTACAGTGTCTCGCTACACAGCTTGGACTGGGAGCAATTCTCCTGTCTCAGCCTTCCCAGAGCTCGGATTATAGGCACGGCATGGCATGCAGTTCCAGGGACTGAACTCAGGTCCTGTGCTCGCCAGACAGGCACTTAGACCTCCAAGCTCTCTCCCCAGGCCCTTCAGAGCCATTTTAGAAGGTCTGCTACACTGCCTTTGAGGACTATTCATGTGATAAAGTTCAGGGAGTTTGTGTAGCTGGTCATTTTAAATACAAAGTACTTAACAAAATGAGAACTGAGGCTATTTTATGACCTCTTTGTTATCCATTATGCTCTGAACTGCAAGCATTAGCAGAGGAATCAGATGGGACCACAGAGAGAAAAAGAACATTTATAAAGAGAAAGTACGAATTAGATCCACCCATATAAAAACAAGACCTAGAGAGTCTCACTCCGGCAGCATCTATACTAAAAACTTGGACCTAGAGTGACAGAAAGTATGCAGAGAGAAGATAACTCAGGTGACAAGAATAGCAGCTCTCCACAAACCTTAGCTAAAGAAGGATTGCCCAAAAATTTCTGTTAAAAGGGAGATTTTTAGTGTCTTGTTTTCAATCAGAAATTTTAGAAGCTTTCATGATTAATATTAGTAATTTTATTAGTTATTAATTTACAGTTTGATTTTCTTTCACTAAATGACTATTGCTTGAGTGGCTGACATCTCTCAGCAAAGTCTGGTGTAAATATGAGTTCCTGGGCTTGAATTCTACTTGACGAGGAGTAGATATATATAATTTTTTTTTTTTCTACACTGATGTTTAAGAGCCATTATACTCAGAATCCTGCCCTGTCCTTCAATGTGTCCTGAAACACCATCCTTTGAGTTACTCCACAGAGGGAAAGAACCTCTCTAAAACATCAGCTACAGGGGCCTGGCGGGATGGTTCAGTGGTCTAAAGCGCCTGCTTGGGAAAACTTGGGTGGCTTCAGGGACCGCAGTTCAATCCCTGGCACCACATGCTGCGCCAGCCCTGCCCTCAGGGCGGGCTGAGCCGGCCATATAAATGAGTGAATAAAGGAATAAAGGTTCTGAAACAAGAAAAAAAATAAATAAATAAATAAAATTTAAAACATCAGCTACACACACAAAGAAGAGCAGGGCAGCAAGTACAGAGGTTCATGACCCAGAGCAGGTGGTGACAGGTCTAAGGGATGGGTGTCAGCACTGCATGCCAGGGGCAGGGGCAGGACAGAGGGCACACGGTGGGTACCAACGGAGGAGGGTGCCCAGGGCCACAGTGGTCTGAAGCAACAGTGAGTCACCCACAGGGATGCTTTCGGCTCAGTGGCCTCCAATCAGGCAGCTGGAGTGCCTACAGCAACCAGGCACTCAAGGCTGCTAATCTGGTTAATCACTTATAGCAAAATTTACCAAAATGAAACAATTTCAAAGCAAGCTACTGTAATGAGATGTAAACAAACCACCAATGATTAAAATTCAATAAGGACCCCCAGGTTTTACTGTCATATACTTACTATTTTGGTGAGCCCCTCTTAGGTAAGTACAAAGGGATATTTATTCAGTATATAAAAGGCTTTCGTCTCAGTAAGTCTACAGAATGAAATCAGCGCTAGTCTTATAATAGTACACAAGTACATTTCTACTTGGAAGGTCATCTTTATCAAAATTCTCTTTGTCAGGCCTTGCTGGCTACTTCTCCAATTTCTATTCCACATCCCACTGCTACAGGACACTGATCCTGTACTCAGGGATCAGACATGAGACAGAAAGGTGAGACAGACACAGAGAGACAGAAAGACAGGCAGAGGGCAAGACAGGGAAAAGGGAGGCAGAGCGCCTTTCCTCTCCTGTGTGACTGTGTCTTGGAAAAGTTAATTCTTCTCTCCGCTGCTCCAAGATGATCCTGATTAATAGCCACTAATCACAGAAGCAACTTTTCCTTTGCTGAAAGTTGTTTTAGAAGAACTGACTCAGGTCTGTCGACAGGATTTCAAAAGATCTTGTAAAATGTTTTCAAAAGCCAGAGAAAGAGGTAATGTCCACACTGCTCAGGCTGCCTGGGCTGGAGGAGCAGAAATGAAGAACTTCTCATATTTAAAATAATCACTTTTTGGGGCCAGGGAGATAGCTCCGTGGCACAAGGGCCTGCCTGGCAAGTGCAAGGTTGTGAGTTTGAACCCTGGTCCCACCAAAAAAATAAATAAAATAAAATAAAATAAATAAAAAATAAAATAATCACTTTTTGTTTAAGATTCTTTGCGGTAGTCTTTCTGTCACATCCACCCCAAAGCATCATCAAATTTTAGTATAGGAAAACAGTGCCATAGTACTAATAACTAAAATCATCACAAAATCTGGAATTATTCTGAGCCTCCAAAGCACTAATCACTGTAGGCTTTTTATTGCATAGCTTAAAACAGAGTAAGGGTTTGCTTTCATGGTTATTCTACTATTGAAATTATTACTATTAGAAATAGTACTGTTTAATACTACTACGAGAATTACTCTTCTAAAAAGACTATTGATTTTAAAACTCCACTGCTTAGGAGGAACAACAAAATGACAGAGCAGTAAGAGGCAGAGAACGAGCCTGAGAGCTGCATTCCAGATGTTGGAGTATAGCAATGTCAGGAAGAAGACAGGGAAGGAAGCGGGTGCCCTGAGCCCAGGAAGGAACTGAAATGATGACTGACGGCCACACAGAGAGTGCAGAGAGAAGCGTCATAAAGAAGGCTTCTCCCTGGGACTCACTGTGTTGAGAGGAGCGATTCAGACCTGTGGACACACAGTGACTGATGCAACCTCCGGGGCCTCCACAGAGAGACACAGCAAAGGAGCGGGGAAGGGATCTCTGAGTACTACAGTAGCTGGCAGTGAGTGCTGAGGGCCTGCCTGCTCTGCAGGAGAGAGCTACTGACCTGGAGTCATCTTGGAGAGGGACCAACTAAACTGGGAATTCAAGAAGGGTGTCTGGCTTCATCTAGCAGTTCTCAGATGGGTTCAGGCCCCAGAAAGTGCACCAAATCCTACCAACTAAATGAGTCTGGTCTCAGCAACCAAGGCCAGAATATTGACTGAACTTCAGAGAAAATAAAGGCACAGCCTCGCTGTGATTATTCACTACCCTGTCAAAGTTACTGCTGGCTTGCTGGAATAAATCAACAGGTCTTTCTTCTTTTTTCTCTTTCTCTCTCTTGTTGTTCTTCTTCAAGATTTCCTTTTTTGGCTTTTTCTCAGTGATTGTTGCAGCTTGATTTTATATGAATGTGAGTATAGTTTACAGCCTTTCTGTGGTGGTTGTGCTCTTCCGTTCTTCCTTTTATGTCCTTTCTCCTTCTTCCTCACATATTCTGTATCAGTTTTCCAGAGTTAACATCCCCTTTGTCCTCCACTCTTTTTTTTTTTTTTTTTTTGGTGGGACCAGGGTTCAAACTCACGACCTTGCACTTGCCCAGCAGGCACTTGTGCCTCGGAGCTATCTCCCCAGCCCCTGTCCTCCACTCTTACTCCACACTATTCCTCTTCTTCTCTTCTCTATTTTCTCCCTAAGCCCTTTTAAATTTTAACTAAAGGAAAAAAATAAAAAAATTTTAAAAATAAAAAAATAAAATAAATTTTAACTAAAGGGTAAAATGGACATACTAAGGAAATAAATACTCCAAAAAAATTATCTGGTCTATTTTAGATTTTGTTATATAACCATAACTCTAGCTGATACAAGTAAGGTGGCAAATTAAGGATTACCTCCACTTGACATTTTCTACACTGTGACTGATGCTTCTGTTATTGATGGTGTCACCTTACCCAGAAGTAAAATAACTGCTCTAAGCAGCTGTTCTTCCTGGCATTCCAAGACTGAGATTGACTCAGTCATAGAAAATACTGTGGAATGGTGCAAAAGAACCATGGGCTGTTCTAATCTCCAACAAACTGAAGAGGTGGGATCTTCAACAGACTCAAAACCTAAAAAAGAGCTATATCTGGAAGATGTCTTGGAGAAGCAGTCATTTCTGAAGGGTTCTAAATACTCACTATAGGGGCCCGGCAGGATGGGTCAGTGGTCTAAAGCGCCTGCTTGAGAAAGCTTGGGCGGCTTCAGGGACCTCGGTTCAATCCCCGGCACCACATGCTGCGCCAGCCCTGCCCTCAGGGCGGGCTGAGCCAGCCATAAAAATGAGTGAATAAACAAACTAAGGTTCTGAAACAAGAAAAAAAATAATTTAAAAAAATAAAAAATAAAATAAATAAATAAATACTCACTATAGGCAATTTTTCAAGCATCTACAAAGGAATTAAGGGGCCAGGGAGATAGCTCCATGGCACAAGTAAGTACCTGCCTGGCAAGTGCAAGGTCATGAGTTCAAACCCTGGCCCTGAAAAAAAAAAAAAAAAATTAGGAATTAAACTGAAAAAAAAAAAAGGAAGAACAAGAATGAAAAGAAAATGAAGAGACAATTAAACAAGATGCAATCCCAAACATCCAGTTCACCAAAGGCATACCCAGGGGGAACTGAGGTAGGACAATCCAAAAGCCAACCACTTGGCCTCTCTGAAGTGGTAAGAACAAAGCAAATGAATGAGCTTCTGGAAAAACTTAAATCAGAAATAATTTCTCAGATAACTACAGTAACAGTGTCCACAATAAAAACCATGCTTTACCTCATCCATTTATTCAATCTAGAGCAGATAAACATTGAAAAAGCAGAGGATGGGGCCAGGGAGATAGTTCAGTGGACTAAAGCACCTGCTTAGGCAAGTCTAGGCAACCACAGGAATTACAAGGACTGTGGTTTGATTCTTGGCACCACATGCCACACCAGCCCTGCCCCCAGAGTAGGCTGAGCTGGCCAGAGTCTGGGCATGTTTGCGCATGCCTGTAACCCCAGCACTCGGGAGACTGGAAAACAGGAGGATCATTACAACTATGAGCTGCATAGTGAGACCCTGCAACAACCAAATATATATTTTTTTAAAAAGATCTGTCAATTTCAATACAAAAATAAAATATTAAAAGCTATTAGGGGAAAAAATATCAAATCTCCTATAAAGGCAAGCCCATCAGAATAACAGCTAATTTCTCAGTACAAATTCTCAAGTCAAGGAGAGCTTGTAGTAAAGTATTTCAAGTTCTAAAGGAAAACAGCCTCCAACCCAGACTGATGTGCCCTACAAAACTATCATTCAAAACTGATGGTAACATAAGATCCTTCCATGATGAAGAACACTTGAGAAAATTTAAGACTACCAAATGAGCCCTCCAAAAAGCTTAGAAGAACATTCTAGAAAGAGAAAACAAGAGCTAAACCTTCATGAACTTCAACTGAATGAAGGCAAGCAAACATAGGGAGCCAATATCAGGAAAGTAACATGACAAGATAAGTCAATATGTATCAGTTATAACTGTCAATGTTAATGGTCTCAAATTACCAATCAAAAGACACAGACTGGCAGAATGAATCAAGAAACAAGGGCCCAGGAGATAGCTCAGGGCAGTCTAAATGCCTCTCTTGCAAGCACAAGGACCAGGGTTGGATGCCACGTACCACATGCCATGCCAGCCCCACATCATGCTGGCTGCGAAAACCAGGTGCAGTAGCTCACTCCTGTAATCCCAGCATTGGGAAGCTCAGATGGGAGGATCACTATGAGCCCAAGCTGTGTAGGTAGATGCGGTACCAAATTAATTAATTAATTAAATCTTTAAAAAAAAAAAAAAAGCAAGAGCCAACAATATGCTGCATAAAATAAATACAAATAATTCAAAATGAAACACATAGACTGAAAGTCAAAGGATGTAAAACAATACACCATGGGGCAGTTTTTGCCCTCCAAAAAAAAAAAAAAAAAGCACAGATAGCTACTATATACTTGCAGACAAAGTGAATTTCAAGCCAAGACTGATTTAGAGAAACAAAAAATGTCACAACAACCTTGTAAACAGAACAACCAAAAAGAAGCAATAATAGTTATAACTACATATGCAACAAAGATCAGTGTGTCTATATAAATTAAATATTGACAGACTTGAAAAATCAAGTAAGTAGTCATACATTTTTACTGGGGAATTTCAATACCCCACTGTCACAAAAAGACAAATCAACCAGACAAAAAGATTAAAAACAATGTATTAGAACTTAAGCAAACTTCTGAATAACTAGACTAAGTAGTCACAATACATGCTGTTCTGAGCTGTACACAGGACCTTCTCCAAAATAATACACATACTAGCCCACAGAACAAGTATAACTAAATGTGAAGAAATTTAAATTATTCCATGCATACTATCATGCCATAGCAAAATGAAATTGGAAATCAATGGAAAAGGAAACTATAAGAACTTAGAAACACATAGACATTAAACAACACTATCCTGAACACCCAATGGGTGACAGAAAAGTTAAGGAAGAAATTAGACAATTTCTACAATTGAATGAAAATGACACTACAACATACTGGAACTCAAAGAAATAATGAAACCTATCTGAAGAGGGAAACAAACAGCAATGAATACGCCTGTCAAGAAAACAAAGAAAGTACGAATAAAAACTTAATGCTGAACTTCAAACTTTGAAGAAAACAACAGCTGATTTGACCCAGCACCCAGGCCTGGCATGTGAGTGTAATGTTACCCATCAGACATGCCTGGTGTGGAACCTTGCAGCAGAACTCCCTACACAGTGGCTATAGGGGAGACTCACTCAGCTGACCCAGGAGCAGAACATCTTGCCAGAGTGGCACAGCAGGTTTGCCTCCAAGGAATGCAGCAGGAAGAAGTGGAGCACAGCATCGAGACCCAAGCCACACCCACCTGAATGAGTTTGAGCTAGGTAGACCCAGACCTGGAGCTAAGGTAAGAACTCTACCAAACCTCCATATCAAAGGTCAAAGACAGGGGCCCGGCGGGATGGCTCAGTGGTCTAAAGCGCCTGCTTGGGAAAGCTTGGGCGGCTTCAGCGACCACAGTTCGATCCCCGGCACCACATGCTGCGTCACCCCTGCCCTTGGGGCGGGCTGAGCCGGCCATAAAAATGAGTGAATAAATAAACAAAGGTTCTGAAACAAGAAAAAATAAATAAATAAATAAATAAATAAAAACAAAGGTCAAAGACAATGTCAAAAACATTTTGGAGGTTCTTAGGGCCATTGCCATGCTTCCTATCTTTTCTGCTTGCAGTCATTTCATTGTTTAACCCTTAAGTCCTTGATTTCCATTCAGTTGTGTTATACCTCTCCATTTTTATTTCTTCTTTTGAGATCTTACACTAGGGAGACTATATGATATTCACACATGCAGGTCTGGTTTATTTCACTTACGAGTATAAGTTCAGGATATGTGTAACAAAAAATGTGCTTGGAATGCCTGTCATTCTGCTCTTTTAGATGTGTGCTGCTTCTAATGTAATTTCTGTTGCTGCTATACTCTCTCAAGTAAATGGTTGGTTTATAAGAAAACAAAAAAGGGTATTAAATGAGAGTAAGAGACTAGGAAAATGCCATAGGATTGACCAGTTACAATTTTGGATATACTTAGACTTCTAAATGTGTAACTGCTTTTATCACATTCTATAGAAATTTATTAGAATATCAATGATTAATAAAAAATATCAATTTCAAGTTAAATCTAAGAGAGCCGGGCGTGGTGGCGCACGCCTGTAATCCCAGCACTCGGGAGGCTGAGGCAGGAGGATCGGTGCGAGTTTAAGACCAGCCTGGGCTACCAAAGTGAGCTCAAGGCCAGCCTGAACTGCATAGCGAGACCCGTCTCAAAAAGACAAAAAGCCAAAAAGAAAGTCAAATCTAAGATGTTTGATACTCAGAACGACAGTGGTGTCATGCTCAAGTACCTATGTTATAGAGTAATAGTATCACTAAGCTTTTCTTCTGGAGGGTTAAGAATGTAAGTTTATAGACCAAAAATTAGAGAAAAAGAACGGCTACAAGGGTAGCCAATATTTTGGCCCTAGCCCTTCAAGGTCAGTGAGGACTCAGGACAGAACAGAACCTGTGTTATAACATCCTATAACTCAGTGATTTCCCAAATTTTCTGTTCAAGGAGATTATGGGGCTACAGAGGAAAGGGACTGAAGATACATAGTGTACCAAAGGAGAGTCATCTAGAGAGAAAACATTCTCTCAGGCTTTTACAGAAAGCAAATTGGTCAAACAATGGCCGTGACTCATCCAGATGATTGACACTGACAACAGTTCTACAAATCACTATACATGGCTCCAAAGTAAATCCTGAGGGGCTTTGACTGACCTTGAGAGACACAAAAGATACATGTCTTGCTATACAGGTCTTGCTTAAAATTGCCCTTGACCACTGAGCAGAAAAGTTTAACCACAAGACATAAAACATAAAGCTAGATTAGAATGTTGAGCTGTAAAAGGCTTAAATCAACAGCTTCCAACATTGCCAGTTTTACCAATAACCCACTGCAATTATCAAACATTGGATTATGTATACAACTACTTTCTCTTAGTTCAATGAGAATTTTGTTGTACCAATAGTGATTTGAAAAATTATAACATTTACACCCTGTGCTCTGTATAACTAATAGGACAATATGCATTGTATCAAATATTGAAATGTATGACTAACATGTTTTGAAAATGTCACCTTGTTATACATCATTATTTCTTATTAAAAGTAATAAAATTTTTTAAATGAAGAAAAAAAGAAAAGGTCAGAAGACAAACCTATACAAAATGACAAAGAGAAGGAGCAAAATGCACTCTCAGGCCCAATTCCACCCAGAACAAATGCAGAAGACAGTAACATAGAAGAAATTGGAAAGTACATGCCTAAAAATCTCTCAAATAATAGCATCTGAAGTAAAGAAACAACTATAGAAAGTTATAGAGGAGAACAGATAAGAAATAATTTCCAAAATAAAAAAAAGAAATGATAACTAGAACGAAAGTACTAAGTGCTTCTAAAGAAAACATTGATTTAAAAAAAAAATACAGGAGAACAGAAAAATGATGGAATCCTTGGATGAGTAGCATAGGAAAGACATGGAATGCATGAAGCAGTTTCAAAGTGCCAAATAGGAAATTAAAACCACAATCATGAGCTGGCAAAACCATTTCAATGAAAGTGAAAATAAACCTTCAGACCTTGAAGATACCATTGCAGCTATCGAAAAGGTAAGAAAATAACTCTTAAAAACAACTAGGAGGGGGCTCGGCAGGATGGCTCAGTGGTCTAAAGCACCTGCTTAGGAAAGCTTGGGCGGCTGCAGGGGCCGTGGTTCGATCCCCAGCACCACATGATGCACCAGCCCTGCCCTCAGGGCAGGCTGAGCCGGCCATAAAAATAAATAAACAAACAAACAAAAGTTCTGAAGCAAGAAAAAAATAAAATAATTCTAAAAAAAAAACTAGGAAGCAGGAAAAAATAATTCTCCATCTGCAAGATGATGCAAAGATGAACAGTGTAAAGCTAGTAGGCATCAACAAGAGTCAATGAAAATGATATAAAAAGAATATGGACAGAATTAATAGCAGAAAACTTCAAATATGTGGAAAAACAAGCTGACATTCAGTTACCCAAGCATATAGAAGCCCAAATAACATCAACTCAATTAAAACCATGCCCAGACACATAATAATCAAGATCCCAGAAATTCAGCACAGGAACAGTATACTAAAAGCCATTAGAGAAAAAATAAATAAATAAACAGATCATACTTAAAGGAAGACCTATCAGAATAATGGCAGATTTCTCCAAACAAACCATCAAGTCAAGAAGAGCATGGAGCGAAGTACTAAAAGTCTTGCAAAAAGACAAATTCCAACCCAGACTCATACACCCTGAAAAACTCTCTTTTAAGTTCATTTCAGAAGTGAAATACTTCCAGAGAAAAGAACTAAGGAATTTCATGAAGACAAACCCAACTGCACAGAGACTACTAAGATATTCTAAAGAGGGATCAAAAAGACCACAACTCCATGAATGAGAAGGGAGGAACTCACCATATAGGGCAAACAATTAAACACAGGAGAAAAAGAAGTATATAACAGCAGTCTTTCAATTATTCTTTCATATACAGCAGCAAAATATTTCCATCAGCATATTCTACAAATGGACTTCTCCTGCACCCTATTGGTCATGATTCTGTCTGGGTCTACAGGGTGGATATCGAAGAAACAGCAGAGGTTCAGTCCCACAAATGTCACCTGGCCACCAGTAAGTGTCATGGACACTGTCCACATCCACAACATATTAGAACTTTGTGTGATATCCTATCCCCAAACTATTAGAAATGTTGGTCATATATTTGGCATTCCAGTCTTTATGCTGTTTTATTCTTAGTAATTGTCTTAATTACTCTTCTCTCTTGCTGGGACAATTACCGGACACTCAAAATGAAGGAAGAGGGCCCAGCGGGATGGCTCAGTGGTCTAAAGCGCCTGCTTGGGAAGCTTGGGCGGCTTTAGGGACCGCGATTCGATCCAAGGCACCACATGATGTGCCAGCCCTGGCCTCTGGGGGGCGGGCTGAGCCAGCCATAAAAATGAGTGAATAAACAAACAAAGGTTCTGAAAAAAGAGTAAAAAATAAATAATAAAATAAAATAAAAATTTTTAAAAAAAGAAAGCTTAGGTGGCTGCAGGGACCACGGTTCAATCCCTGGCACCACATGCTGCACCAGCCCTGCCCTCAGGGCAGGCTGAGCCGGCCATAAAAATAAATAAATAAACAAACAAAAGTTCTGAAAGAAGAAAAAAATAAAATAAAATTCTAAAAAATAAATTTAAAAAAATGAAGGAAGAAAACGTTTATTTAGCTCACAGTTACTGGAGGTTTCAGTCCATATTCAGCTGGCTCCAAGGCAGAGAGGCACACTGCAGAAAACAACCTTTCAGAGACTGAAGAGATAGCTCCATGGCACAAGTGCCTGCCTGGCAAGTGCAAGGTCATGAGTCAAACCTTTCATGGTGGCAGCTAAGAGCAAGAGCACTGGGGAGAGCTAGCAGCAGCTCAAGCAGCTAACTTCTCTTCCTCTCTTACACTGAAATGCAAATCACCTACCCCAGGGGAGGTGCAGTACCCATTCTCACAATAATGAATGACAAATTCCAGAACACACCCCATGACTGCATGAGGCTTTTTTTTTGTTTAATTTTTTATTTTATTTTATTTTTTTCTTGTTTCAGAACTTTTGTTTGCTTATTTATTTATTTTTATGGCCGCCTCAGCCTGCCCTGAGGGCAGGGCTGGCACAGCATGTGAAGGCAGGGAATCGAACCACAGTACCTGCAGCCGCTCAAGCTTTCCTAAGCAGGCGCTTTAGACCACTGAACCATCCTGCTGGGACCCTGCATGAGACTTTGAGGGGGACATCTATACACAAACTATAACAGTAATTCTTTACTATCATGAAAACTCTCTTAGTTGACATTTTTGTATATATTAACCTATTCAAATACTGTGTGAGTACCCTGAATTGCTCACAGATTCATACATATGATACACAATATTCTGGCCTCTTAATTGGACTAATAATTTAATTTTAATTTTGGAATATTATTTTGAAATATTTACTTTAATTTTTCTTTCTTTGTCTTTTTGAGACAGGGTCTCGCTATACCATTCAGGCTAGCCTGCAGCTCACTTTTGTAGGACAGGCTGGTATCGAACTCACACTGATCTTCCTGCCTCAGCCTTAATTAATTTTATGTGTTTTAATGTTTCTTCTCTTTACAATTAGTTTTGGATTATTTCATTTTTACATATCTTGGTATTATTTTATTCACATTTCTTGTGCAAAAGGTCCATTTTTCTTGGACATGCGCTGTAATTTCATCTAAATTTAGAAATTTTAAATCTTTAAATATTTATTGCCTACCCTTTTCTACTTTGAGAATTCTAATTATATGAATATTGATTTTGGCACAGAGTGAACTATTATGAGTGATCTGTCAATTATTTATTTGTATGTTAGACAATTTTTATTGTCATATTCATTTAAATTTGTAAATAATTTATTTACAACGTGCAATCTATTAGAAAAGAAAAAAAAGACAGTACACCAAGCTCAAAGCTCATGCAAGGGAAGAAATTATGAAGATCAGAGCAGAAAATAATGCACTGGAGACTAACAATACAAAGAATCAATGAAGCAAATGGTTACTACTTTAAAAGATTAATTAAAAATCAATAAACCGAGCCCGGCAGGATGGCTCAGTGGTCTAAAGCACCTGCTTAGGAAAGCTTAGGCGGCTGCAGGGACCGCGGTTCAATCCCCGGCACCACATGCTGCGCCAGCCCTGCCCTCAGGGCAGGCTGAGCTGGCCATAAAAATAAATTAAACAAACAAACAAACAAAAGTTCAGAAACAAGAAGAAAAAGTAAAATAAAATAATTCTTTTAAAAAATTATTATTTTTTTTAAGATTTTTTTTTAGCATTTTATTTTTATTTTTTCTTGTTTCAGAACTTTTGTTTGTTTGTTTATTTATCTATTTTTATGGCCAGCTCAGCCTGCCCCAATGGGATGGCTGGCGCAGCATGTGGTACCGGGGGTCGAACCGCGGTCCCTGCAGCCGCCTAAGCTTTCCTAAGCAGGCGCTTTAGACCACTGAGCCATCCTGCTGGGCCCCTAAAAAAATTCTTTAAAAAAAATCAACAAACCCTCAGACAATCTTATTCACGAAAGAAAGGACTTAACTCATAATTAGGAATGAAAAAGGTAAAAAGACAACAGACCATGCCAATATCCAGAAGATCATCTATACTTACTTTGAGAACCTGAATTTTTTTTTTTTTTCATTTTTTTACTTGTTTCAGAACTTTTGTTTGTTTGTTTATTTATTTTTATGGCCAGCTCAGCCTGCCCCAAGGGCAGGGCTGGCACAGCATGTGGTGCTGGGGATCGAGCCGCGGTCTCTGCAGCCGCCCAAGCTTTCCTAAGCAGGCGCTTTAGACCACTGAGCCATCCTGCCGGGCCCCAAGGACCTGAATTTTAGTAAGATGGAGAATGCAAAAGATATAGAGAGGTTCCTAGATATATACAAATTATCAAGGCTGAATCAAGAAGATATAAATATCCTACCTAAACCAATATTAATGAATAAAATCAAAGATGTAATTAAAAACATACCAGCAAAGAAAAGTACAAGACCTGACAAATTCAATGCTCAATTCTACAAGAAATTCCAGTAATGGTTAAATTTTGTCTTAGTTACTCTCCTCTCATTGCTTGGACAAATAACCAACACCAAAATGAAGGAAGGAAAGGTTTATTTAGCTCACAGTTACTGAAGGTTTCAGTCCATACTCAGCTGGCTCCACAGCAGACTGGCACATGGCAGAGAGCAGCAGTTCATGGCAGTGGAACAGCCACAATAGCAACAGAGACAACCAACTGGGCAGGCAACAGAGAGAGAGTCTGTCTCTTATCTCTTTTACATTGAAGCTGTCTGCTTCAGGCTGAGTGTAACACCCATAATCCCAGCACTACCAAAACACATAATCCCAATGGCTTATCAGTTAGTCTCAACCTGTAGAAGTCCCTGCCCCATGACTACATGAGGCTTTGGGGTAACAACTAGACACAAAGCATAACAAACTCTTTAATGAAACTGAAAGATAAGCAATACTTACAAACTTATTCTTGAAAGCAAACATTATCCTGATTCCAAAACCAGAGAAGGATCTCTTAAAGAACTACAAACCAATCTCTGTAATGAACGTAGATGCAAAAATCCTCAATAAGATATGGACAAACAGAATGCAGCAAATCATCAAGATTATACACCATGACTAAGTGGGATTCATCACAGGAATGCAAGGATGGTTTAACATATGTAAATCAATAAATGTAATACACTATATTAACATCAAAGGACAAAAACCATACGATCATAACAGTACATGCATAAAAGGCTTTTGACAAACTTCAGCATCCAAAAAACACTACCAAAAAAAAAGAGTTCCATGACAAACCAACACACAATATCCCACTAAATGAACAAAAACTAAAAGCTTTCACTCTAAAAAACGATCAGGAAAAAGGCAATGATGTCCATGGCCTCCACTCTTACTAAACATAGTCCTGGAAATTTTAGCTAGTGTGATTATACAGAAGAAAGAATAAAAGGAGTAATGATGAGGAAGAAATTAAATTACTATTTGCAGATGACATGATACTCTATATAGAAGATTCCAAAACTCCACTAAAAGACTGCTAGGATAACAAGCAAATTCAGTAGAGCAGCTGGATACAAAATTAACACTCAAAAAGCAACAAACAAAAACTCACTGAGAGAGAAATTAGGAAAAAGACACCCTTCACAAAAGCATCCAAAGGGCCAGCCAAATAGCTCAGCAAGTTAAAGTGCCTAAAAGCAGGCACAGAGGCCAAGGGTTTAATCCCTGGGCCTGCTGTGCCAGCCCTGCCTTCAGGGCATGCTGGGATAGCAACTGAAACTGGCATGGTGGTATACGCCTGTAATCCCAGCTCTTGGGAGGCTGTAAGCGGGCAGATCACTATAAGTCCAATCTAGTACTGTGAGCCTGAACACCCTGTAGATCCTTCCCTACAATGCAAAAAAAAAGAAAAGAAAAGAAAAGAAAAAAGAAAAAATTCACAACAGCATCCAAAACAATGAAATATTTAGGAATCAATCTACCAAAAGGTGTTAAGGATCTCTACACTGAAAATTATAGTACTCCAACAAGAGACTGAAGAGGATCTCAGAAACTGGAAAACTATTCCTTGCTCTTGAGTAGAAAGAACCAATATATGCCAATGGCCATACTCTCAAAACTGTTACACAGATTTAATGCAAAGCTGATATAAATTTCCAATAGTATATCTCACAGAATTAGAATAAACAATCCTAAAATTCATTTAGAAGTAGAAGAGACCTATACAGCAAAGGCAATTCCGGGTAGCAAAGGTAACAAGTACCAACTGCAAACTATATTGTAAATCTACTGTGATAAAAATAGGGTGGTACTAGAAAAAAAAAAATCAATGAAACAGATTACAAGATGCAGAAACAACTCCAGATATACTCAGCCACCTTATCTTTGGCAAAAGTGCCAAACACATTCACAGGAAGAAAAATAATTTCCTCAATAAATGCTGCTGGAAAAACTGGATTTGCACATGCTTAAGATTAAAATTTCACCATACACTAAACTAAAGTCTACATAGATCAGAGATCTAAATTTTAAAACAGAAATATAACTGCTAGAAGATATAATAGGTAAAACTCTTGAAGACATTGGGGTAAAAAAAAAAAAAAACTTTACGAATAAATCCCTAATTAAACAGAAACTATAGGAAAGAATCAACAACTGGGATTTCATTTTACTAAAAAGCATTTGCACAGCAAGAGAAACCACCACAACAGTGAAGAGACAACCCACGATGTGGCCAGAAAAACATCTGCCAAGCATTCTGCAAAGGATTACTATCAAGAACATATAAAGAACTAAAAATTCAGACCGCCCAAATTTAAAGAAGATCCAATTCAAATACGGCCACCTAAGATGAATGCATACTTCTCAGGTAAAGAAACACAAACTGCAAATAAATATATGAAAAAATGTTCAACATCAGTGGTCATTCATAAGATGCAAACTGAAACTACAGAGATTCCATCTCACCCTGAAAAGAATGGCTATTGTCAAGAAATGCCGGAGGGACTTTGAGGGAAAAAGAACCCTTCTACACTGTTGATTGGAGTGTAGACTAGTACAACTACTGTGGAAATCAATGTGGAGATTCCTAAAAAATAAATAAAAATAAATAAAAAGACTTGTAGTAGAGGTCCATTTTGACCCAGCTATTCCTCTTCTGGGTATTTCCACAGAAAACTTAAAAATATCATACCACAGTGATATCCGTGCACCCATGTTTATAGCAGCACAATCTGTAACAGCTAAATCTTGGAAACAACCCAAGTGCCCATCAACTGAGAAACAGAAAAAAAAAAGCTGTGATATTTTTTATACAATGGAGTACTACTCAGCTATAAATTAGAATAACTGGAGACTTTTACATTTATAGGTAAATGGATGCACCTTGAGACCATAATCATAAATGAAGTAAACCATACCCACATTTTTAAACACTGCACTGTCTTAGTAGTATGAGCTGAAAGAGTAAATAATATCCAAAATGTACAACAAATATTGTGAAATGGGAAAAAGCTGTTTAAAAGGAAAGAAAAACTGGGATGGGATAAAGAAAAAAAAA
>PVJA010007470.1:0-11364 GCA_004027025.1 Myocastor coypus | reverse complement strand
TACCCAGCTCACAATGTTAAAGGAGGAAGGGTTTATTTGGCTCAGTTTCAGCTCATGCTCGGCTGGCTCCAAGGCAGAGTGCTGTGGCAGAGGGGCAACCGCTCCTGGAGTGCCAAAGACGGCAAGCGCAAGCAAGCAGGCAACTGGAGCAACAAGCGACAAGCAACTAACCATAAAGCTCTTTCTCTTCTTTAATTGTACGCAGGCTATCTGTCCTTAGGGAGGATAACACATCCTTGACCCCAGAATCCTTATTCCAGTATTGCACCATGAATCAATCACACTACACAGCAACCTTTAAAAAGCCCCACTTCGGACTGCACAGGGCTATAGGGGGCATCTAGACACAACCGAGGCCCTTTCTCAGGCAAAGCGCTTCTCTTTCTCTATCTCTTGGCTAACACCACTAGAATTCCAGCTTTTTTATCTTGTGATACAAATCACTGGACAATCCTATTTCTTCTACATGGTCAGGAGTTACCTGATCATTACCTGACCATGGAGAGGATTCCTCTGATCTGAACTGAATCAAATACCTTATGGTTGTAAGAGAAAAAACATCACATAGTTCACTAGTGGGTTTTAAATCTATTGATCTCGAGGAAAGTAACAATTCACTCACTTAGAACTTTAGGCTTAAAAACAAAAAATCCTGATCATTACCTCAGTTGCTACTTATAACCAGCTACGATGGCACTTTGTAAGGAGTTGTACCTGGGACTCTGTAACCATTCAGTGCAATATGCATAAGGCAATCCTCCCAAAGAACTGAAGCGCTTCTGCTATGATTCGGGTAGATTCAAAATTGCTGAACAGAACAACACAAGTGATGGCTATCATCTTGTGTAATATGTTAAGCTGATGACGATTTACATTTGCAACTGCAAAAAGAAGACAGTTCTAGGGGCCCAGCGGGATGGCTCAGTGGTCTAAAGCACCTGCTTGGGAAAGCTTAGGTGGCTTCAGGGACCGCGGTTCGATCCCCGCCACCACATGCTACGCCAGCCCTGCCCTTGGGGCGGGCTGAGTTGGCCATAAAAATGAGTGAATAAACAAACAATGGTTCTGAAAGAAGAAAATAAATAAATAAATGAATTAAAAAAAAAAAAAAAGAAGAAGAAGAAGACAGTTCTACTTATAAACTAGTCACTAGAGAAAGCGAAAAGGAAAACTGAGAAAAATGAAAGGCAAATTTGGTTTTCCCAGAAAGCAAGAAAGTACTTAACAGTTAATGGGGTGATAAAGGATAATTCATTTCACTAGCTTATGAGTGAGGCAGCTAACTAGTGGAAGGCCCTGGGATATAGTGAGGTGACCAGCCATACTGATAGAAATTAACAGCAAACAGAGAATTAGGACTGCAGACAAAGAATGAATGGAATATAGCCCACTAAGATCCCAAAATTCAAGAAAATTACAATGCAAATTAATCACCTCCGAGATCTCACTTTACTGTAAACATTGTATGAGAAAACTGCACTAGAGAGACTGAGTCTCAACTGATCATTTTAAATCCTCAGAAATCTAGGTGGGTGGAGAGAATGAATAGACTCCTCCCTTGCCAAAAATGTTTCTGAGGGGGCTGGGGAGATGGCTCCGTGGCACAAGTGCCTGCCTGGCAAGTGCAAGGTCGTGAGTTTGAACCCTGGTCCTGCAAAAAAAAAAAAATGTTTCTGTTTTAGAAGTTAGAGATAAGCCAAGGTTAGAGGCACCAGCCAGATACCCTTGCTGCAATTCCTGCTTCCTTACTGGATCAATATTACCAAGCTGCTATACATACTTGTAATCTTATTGGTTGATTATGGTTTGACACATGTTGAACCCACATGGTGACTTTGTTGTATAAATTACCCTAACAAAAGGGCTCAATGGCAACTCACCCAGGACTCCTCCTGTCTCTCAGAAACTCTCTCTCAATAAATGTTTCCTATTCTTAACTTCCACTATCTTTTGGAATTCATTCTTTGATTTCAGGGGTTGTGAAATCAAAGCATATTCGACTTCTAACTGGTTAGGAGTTCTGTTTCTCTTACATCAGGGCAATGTCCAAAGGACATAGGAAGCACATGTGGCAGTGTTTGCCTATAATCCCAGCACTCTAAAAGAATGAGTCAGAAAGACTGCAGATTTGAGCCTGGCTTTTATAACTTAACAAGAACCTTCCTCAAAATATAAAAATTAAAAACAGCTGGATGTGTAGTTTAGTGTAAAGACCCAGGGTTTATTAACTTCTACCACCAAGTAATCTCACACAGAAAGACGAGAGAAACAGAGATAGAGACAGAGACAGAGATAGAGAGAGACAGAGAGACAGACACAGACCCAGAGAAATGTACTTTTGTATTTGGGGGTGTGTCTTTGTTACTTTCTCATTGCTGGGACATGACACCCAACACCCACAAGTTGAATGAAGAGAGGTTTGTTTTAGCTTACAATTTGTAGAGATTTCTATCCTACTCAGCTGGCTCCCAGGGTGGCACAGCAGAAGAACACCTCAGA
Organism: Myocastor coypus; assembly: GCA_004027025.1. Lineage (NCBI taxonomy): Eukaryota > Metazoa > Chordata > Mammalia > Rodentia > Myocastoridae > Myocastor > Myocastor coypus. The sequence continues at coordinate 8,865 of PVJA010007470.1, read as the reverse complement.
GGAGAAACAGTCCATGGCAGGGGAGACAAAAAGCAGCAAACAGCAAGCCTCCCTTTCTCTTTTATTCCACTTAGGCTAGTATAAGCCTACTGGTTGGTGCCACCCATACCTGGGGGGCGGGGGGAGTCTCATTATCCATACCCAGAACTATGATAAACCAGTTAATGGGCTGCTTTGATTCTCACACACCCTTAATCAATATTCATGCACCCTAGATCCAGCCACCTCTGAAAAGCCCTACCTGTCAGCACACCTAGCTACATGGCCTAACAGAATGGTTAGAAACAAGCAGTGAAACTACAGAGTACATCACTGAAAGGTCTATCACAGAAGCCAGAGTGGTTGTTTCCAAAAGTGGAAAGGTAAATAAAATAGAGTAGGTTTGTGAGATAGTGGTAGCATCCTGTATCTGGGTAGGATTATACAAGCATTCTCTTTACCTTATTCTTAAATTGTTCCTATGTGTTGTTTAGGCTATTCATAGTTCAGTATCTTAACAGTATTTAAAATAAGTAAGAGTTTTAATTAGTCACAACATAAAGTTAGCAAACCAGGGTTAGTATTACAGAAAAATTATCCATATCTCTAGCACATGGGATATTCCTGTTAAGTAAAGTTCTATCCCACTCTTTTATGCTCCTTCATAGCTGGTTACCACAAGTCTGTCTCTCTATTCAGAGTATCTTTTTGTACCTCCATCCTCAAAATCATCATGTGGTGAATGCTCTATGAACACACAATGGATGGATCTAACCAAGGAATAAATAAATCAGCAAATAAGTGAACAGATAAGTAGTATAAAGCAAATTCCTTTCCTCTAATATTTTCAAGCTTCAAGTTAAAATATAAATAGCAATATAGTGAATTGGATTAGAGTTCAGCTTTTAAACTTGTAAATCATCTTTGACAATAATATTGCAAAAAAGCCAATAAAACAAAATACAACTAGTTTTCCAGCAATTAGATGAATATTAATATTATATGTGAATACAATGAAAATATATCTGTATGCAAAAGTCTAATTTTTGTTTCAAGACATTTCAAGATGTTTGAGTACAATCATTATGAGTGAGAACTATCAACTATAAAATGTATAAAAGATTGAGCCCAGTCTGTACTGATCCTCTAATATATACTAGTGGTTACTTTAATTAAATTGTTTATATAAGCTTTCCTTTCTTCTCATTTTTTATTAATCATTTTAAAAAGATGAGTCAATAAAATTACTTATTTTAGGGGCTGGGAAGATAGCTCTGTGGCACAGGTTCCTGCCTGGCAATTGCAAGGTCATGAGTTTGGACCCTGGTCCCACCAAAAAATAAATAAATAAATAAACAAACAAACAAACAAACAAATAAATAAATAAATAAAATTACTTATTTTAACTTTCTATTTGTTTCTATTCTGCATACATGGAAACTTATCAGAACTATTGCTTTTACCTAAGGAATAATAATGATTTGTGTTTAGTTTTCAAGACAGGATCTAATTGCATTTCTGAGGTTGGCCTCTACCTCTTGAGCTTAACTGATTTTCTTGCCCCCAGAGTAGGTAGGACTACAGGGGTGAGCCACCACACTCAGCTCAGGAATAATGTGTTAATCCAAGAGACCAGGCCTAAGTGAAAATAAGACAGCACACTGTAAGTTTTTAAACAGCATACATTGTATACTCTACCTTGCAGAACCAAACTTAAGACTTCCATGTGAACACACCTCTGATTTGGCATGAAGCCTGGCTGCTGGTAACTCGGATTGCAGCAATAAACCATAGAAAAACTATTAACTTCTTCCCTTGGAACAGTAGCAGAAAAAATACAACAAACTAATTCTCCCTGGAAAGCTTTTTCATTTCAGTGATTGGTTCCTGTTAAAAGTACAGAATGGATGGGCCCGGCAAGATGGCTCAGTGGTCTAAAGCGCCTGCTTGGGAAATCTTGGGCAGCTTCAGGGACCATGGTTCGATCCCCGGCACCACATGCTGCACCAGCCTGCCCTCGGGGCAGGCTGAGCTGGCCATAAAAATGAGTGAATAAACAAACAAAGGTTCTGAAACAAGAACAAAAAAATTAAATTAAAAAAAAAAAAGTACAGAATGGAGAAATGTGGCTTGAGGTAAGGACAAAATTCCAATTACTGAGCTTGAGCAAGTCGCGGCTGTAACTTCACAATGATGAAGCTCATGATGCTTGTGATGCAAGGCGTGGCTTGGGGGACAATGAATTTTTGTCTAATCATGCCCTTGAATTACCAGAAGAATGCTCAGCGAGGCCAAGAGAAGATCAATTTTTCCGAACCGAGAAATACCCAGTGCTACTCTGTCTGGTTAAAGTTACACATGAAATGAAAGGCCATGCGGGGGTTCAGCATCTTCATTCCGTCACACCCCAACCTTTCACTGGGTTTTTGAGGGGTAATAATGAAACTACTGAGTTTGAAGATATTAATGGTCCATCTCAAAGTGAGTTACCGAGAGAGCCACATTTAGTGGTGGAATAAAAACTTGATTTATTGCAATATAGTGTGCTTTTCATGAAAAGAGAGGCTGTATCTTGTACATAGTTGGGGGTTTTGTTATAATTTCATACACACATTATTAAAAGTACTGGCACAGGAGACTTTCCACCTAAGTAGTACCAGTGAGCCTGGAAATTATCTGAATCTTGTGCTTATTATACTCATGCAACAACTGAAAGCTTTAAGGGGAGACTGTTTTAAAGCTACTGACTTACATGAGAACAGCCTTCTGTTTCTCTAAAAATGGTTGCTATATCTTGGTAGAAGTGTTCCAATTCGACCTATTTGATAGGTATTCCATAAATTTCATTTTAATTAAACATGACCAGGGCCTGGCGGGATGGCTCAGTGGTCTAAAGCGCCTGCTTGGGAAAGCTTGGGCGACTTCAGGGACCTCAGTTCGATCCCCGGCATCACATGCTGTGCCAGCCCTGCCCTTGGGGCAGGCTGAGCCAGCCATAAAAATGAGTGAATAAACAAATAAAGGCTCTGAAACAAGAAAAAAATAAATAAATAAAATAAAAAATTCTTCAGGGGCTCAGCGGGATGGCTCAGTGGTCTAAAGCGCCTGCTTGGGGAAGCTTGGGCGGCTTCAGGGACCGCGGTTCGATCCCCAGCAACACATGCTGCGCCAGCCCTGCCCTTGGGGCGGGTTGAGCCGGCCATAAAAATGAGTGAATAAACAAACAAAGGTTCTGAAACAAGAATAAAAATAATAAATAAAATTTTAAAAAAAAACATGACCAGTATTTGAGTCTGCAAAATTCACAGCATCTTTCAGAAAATATATTTAATTTACTTCTGAGGCAATAATTCCATTGAGTAAAATATAAGATATTCATACTTAATCTTATTTTTTCATGAGCTCACTAACTCATAAGAATATCTGTTGCATTGATGCTATTGAAACTAGGATATAAAAGGAAAATGAATGACAGAGATTTCTACACCAGTTATTAAAAACATATTTTAGAACAATAATAAATAGTATGATGATAACATGAACAGATAAACCATGAACAGACCTTCAGAAGAGGTTTCTTTGAAAACCACATTAAAACACAGAGTAGGGGCTGGGGAGATAGCTCCGAGGCACAAGTGCCTGCTGGGCAAGTGCAAGGTCGTGAGTTCGAACCCTGGTCCTACCAAAAAAAAAAAATAAAAAAAAATAAATAAATAAAACACAGAGTAACTGAATCTTCTGCATAAATAACTGAAGCACGGAAGAGAAAGAATAAATAATGCATTACAATGCCAGGAAATCAGTAACACTGCCTAGGTCACCAAAGGCTTCCTGCTGCCAAGAGCTCTAAATATTTTGGCTCCTATTACTTTTCCCACTGTGTATCTCTCTTGCCTCAACTGTCCTACCCTCCTACATCACCTTCTTATCTATTGTACATGCTAAGCTTGGTCCTACTTGGGCATCTGCACTGTCCTTGTTCCTTCTGTCTAGGGACCCTGACATCCATATATAACCTCCTTAAAAGTGCTCTGCCCCCAACAATCATAGCTAAAATAGTGCACTTATCCCCACACCAGGCTGCCCACTGTCACTACCACTTTCTGGCTTATGTAATATGTCTACTGTCTGACAGAACGCAAGTGACCCAAGAACTGAAGACACATTTTGAGTCTTTGGAGTTGAGAAGACACCTCAGCACTTATTTGAGGCTTAAAATATATGTATATAAGTTTGTGTACATGTATATATAGGCTTATATGTGTATATGTACATATATGTGTGTATAATATGTATGTGTATAAGTGTGTCATGTACTCAGTGTGTACACACATACATATGTGTATCACATATACATGTATGCATGACATGAAGACAAAGATCACAAACTAAACACAGATTTGTCTCCTACACAATCATCCTGGACAGTAATGGAGGCACATGCCTTTTATCCCAACCCTTAGGAAGATCACCACAAGTCCAAGAAGAGCTTAGGCTACACAGTGAGTTTGAGGCCAGTCTGAACTACACAGCACAGCAAGACTCTGATTCAAAAAAAAAAATTAAGAATTTTATATTAAACATAAATATGAAGAAACATTCACAATAATAAATTTAGTAGAACTACTGATTTACTAGTACTAGAGAGGTATCTATTACTAGTAAATCAGTACTAGTAAATCACATAGCATCATCATCTAATTGTAATCTTATCCTCACCACTTATTTTTACCTTCTTCATAAACTAAGCTGTAAACAGAGCATGGTTATATGCATGAGACATTTCCCATATTAGTTTTTAATTCTAATCGAGTTCACATCCTTGTATCCATGGGGCTGGGGATTTGGCTCAGTGGTAGACCTAGGGAGCTGCAAGCCCTGGGTTCGGTCCTTGGCACCAAAAACAAAAAATAAAAACATCCTTGTATCCACTGTGATTCCTACTGCCACTACAAATTCAGGTGCTCATGGAAAATATGTGGAGGTGACTAAAAGCTAATGATTCCTCAAAATAAAAACAAGGCTGGACTTGTCCCTTTGAATGGAATTTGGATACTCTTCAGGTGACTGCTTCTATCCCATGTCCACCCCCATACACCCACCTATCTCCACAAACTTCTCATCCTGCATGGTCAGCTCAGCCTATCTGCTCACCTCAGTCAGGTCTGAGCTCCTAGGTATCTATCTCCCCACTTCTACCACTGTGAACTAGGGGGGAAAAAAAGACAAGAGAGTGAGAGGGAAATCTCTTTGTGGATAATAAGTGAGAAGAGGGTAATAATCTGAAGATTTCGATTGTGCAAGATCTGAGAGGTGTAAATCTCTCATAAAAGCTCATTCCAAATAAATGGGCTATTTATATATACAAGATGGGCTCTTTCTAACATCATAAAACAGCTGGTTGTAATACATATGAAATATTGTGTCTCAGTGTTTGGGTGCAGGTTGGTTTGTCAGGATGAAGAATTAAAATTGATGGGAATTATTTTTTAATATTCTTGGACTGCTCTGCAAAGTTTAATTATTTACTTCTTAAAGAACAGAAGTAAGATTTACAGGAAAGGCCTTGGCTTGAGTTGTTTAGATAATACAGTTCAAGGTCTTTAAGGAGCCTTTTTGTTCCTGATGGCTTTTACAATAATACACAATACCCATTTCTGACATTTAGGGAAGTCCAACATAGCCTCAGGATGATCTGGGCCAGCCCAGGCCATATATTTGGTCTTATTAATATCCGCCCTAAGAAACTGTACAACTATGGCCCCAGGAGAAAAAATTACTTCCTACCATTTTCTTCATAATTTTGACAAATAGTAACCATATATACTTTTACCTCTAGCATTTCCTGCCATAGAGGTTGAACTCTTACATAATGTGGTTACTGACAATATTGCTTACTGACTGTTCTAAATGAGTAAAACGTAACGAAACTTTTCTTTCCCATGCCAGCTATGTGTGTGTGTGTGTGTATATATATATAATTGGATCTATTCTGCCACTGAAATCTAGCTATATATGGATGTACTTAATCTTCCTCCAGTTTAAAAAAAAAAAAAACAGGGGCCTGGCGGGATGGCTCAGTGGTCTAAAGTGCCTGCTTGGGAAAGCTTGGGCGGCTTCAGGGACCGCGGTTCGATCCCCGGCACCACATGCTATGCCAGCCCTGCCCTTGGGGTGGGCTGAGCTGGCCATAAAAATGAGTGAATAAACAAAGGTTCTGAAACAAGAAAAAAATAAATAAATAAAATTAAATAAAAGAAAAAATTAAAAAAGAAAGTGTTTTAAAAAAAAATTTAAAAAATAAATAAATAAATAAATAAGTAAAATAAAATAAAATAAAATAAAAAACATTTTTTCATAGCCCTCGATTTGCTCCTTAAGAAAAAATACATTTGAACACATTTAATTATTCACCTTCCTGCTCCCACATTAGCAAAACCATAGAGAATATACAAACTGAAAGCATGAAATACAAATGTTTGTTCTATACAGAAATAAAATGGATATATCTATATCACATCACTGTAGTGTTTATAGCATAAAGAAAACTAGCCACTGGGCATGGTGGCTCACAGCACTCAGGAGGCTGTGGCAGGAGGATTACCGTGAGTTCGAGGCCTGTCCTGAGCTACATGGCAATACTCTGCCTCAAAAAATAATACAAAACAGAATAAAAACAAAACAAAGCAAAACACAAAGAAAATGAGCTGCTTGCCAGTTTTAATATAGACACCAGGCCAAAAGCCAAAAAAAAAAAAAAATTTAAATTTAAATTTAAATTTAAAAAAAAAATTTTAAAAAAGGGGCCTGGTGGGATGGCTCAGTGGTCTAAAGCGCCTGCTTGGGAAAGCTTGGGTGGCTTCAGGGACCATGGTTCCCCCTGCCCTCGGGGCAGGCTGAGCCAGCCATAAAAATGAGTGAATAAGCAAGCAGAGGTTCTGAAACAAGAAAAAAATAAATAAATAAATAAAATTAAAATAAAAGTAAAAATTTTTTAAAAAATTAAAAACAACAACAACAACAACAAAAAAAAAAAAAAACACTACATGCATCTTAGCCCAGGCAAGCTCCACTTAGGCTATTATTTTGTCCTCTGTATTTCTAGTAATTCCAAATTTGCACTGTGATAAGAGGAAAACTGCCCAACAGAGGCTGTTGCCAGCATCATGAAAACAAAAATCCCACTACTCTGCAATATTCTAAGTTTCGTTCTCTGCTAAGCATCCTTCAGGTACAGAGAGTTTGGACTTGTAACTCCCAAGGAATTGAGGCAGTTTAGGCAGCAGAATGAACATGGAGAAATATCCTTCCTTTAAAAGTCACAAAGCCGGGGCCCGGTGGGATGGCTCAGTGGTCTAAAGCGCCTGCTTGGGAAAGCTTGGGAGGCTTCAGGGACCGCGGTTCAATCCCCCGGCACCACATGCTGCGCCAGCCCTGCCCTCATTGCAGGCTGAGCCGGTCATGAAAATAAGTGAATAAACAAATAAAGGTTCTGAAACAAGAAAAAAATAAATAAATAAAATTAAAAAAAAAAAAAGTCACAAAGCCAAAGGTCAGGAACCAGAACACAGGGGAGGGGGCATCCCAAAAGAACAATGATTTAAGGGAGGGCAAGGAGTCTGAAATAGAAACCTAAGATTCTACGTCTCAAATCCTATCCATGAAGATAGCCACCAGGCACTCGATACTGGGCATCTGAAATGTGGCAAATGCAACTAAGCACACAAACGGAACCGTTCTTGAAGCAGGCTCTCACGCTACTGCTCAGGAATTCCTGGACTCAAGTTGTCCTCCTGCCTCAGCCTCCACAGTTAACTGGAACAGCAAGCACATATCATCTCTACCCAGCTAATTTTACTTAATTCAAATTTAAAGGGTTACAAATGACAAGTGTCTATCTATTCAGGTAATATCAGTAATTGTAACTATTACAGTCTTTCACTTTTTTTTAGAACTGGACTTTGAACCTAGGACCTTCACACTGAGCTACATTACCAGCCCCCTTCATATTTTGAGACACGGTCTTGCTAAATTGCTAAACTCCCCAAGCTTGGCTAAAATTTACAAGCCTCTTGCATCAGCCTCCCAGATTACAGGCATGTTCCACTACACCTGGCTTTGCATCCTCTTTAAAATTCAGTGACAGTCTTACAGTTGGCTGGCTGCTCAATACAGATAACTCTGGCTTAACTTTTTACTGAGTCCTCCTATTTAACTTTGTCTTGCTGACCTGCTGGTGCACAGATATGTCCAGCAAAGCTTGGGGCCAGGCTCTCCCAGCCTAAAGAATGGGCCAAACATATCTCCCAAGTCAATGCGTCTCATCTACTGGAATACCAGGTTTTGAGAACCATGAATCATAAACTGAGTCCAGAGGACATCCAACGCTTGCCCTTGTGTGTGGCAGATGCAGAAACATCCTACTCTTTCCCTAGCTGGAAGCTCTAGGGCTAATGACTGGTGTGGTACTCACAAGGCAAGAGAAGATCTACTGACAGTTTCCTCATTGCTCCCATCTTGTCCTGTCCATGCAAGAATGCTTTCTTCTTCTTGCTCGTCCACTGTAGTCACCATTACTGTTCCCAGAAACACCCACTGCCCTTGACTCAGATGTAGTCAATAGATACTGAAGAGCTGAGCATGGTGGCGCACACCTACAATCCCAGCACTTGAGAGGCAGGAGGATTGGTGCAAGTTTGAGACTAGCCTGGGCTACAAAAGTGAGCACAAGGCCAGCCTGAACTGTATAGCAAGACCCTGTCTCAAAAAAGACATTAAAAAAAAAAAAAAAAGATACTGAGATTCTGGCTGCCTCATGGCCTTTTGCTTCTTGCCAACAACTGGTCAGCTCAGATCGCTATCTGCACCTCTACTTTGTCTCTTCCT
>PVJA010007469.1:0-68407 GCA_004027025.1 Myocastor coypus | reverse complement strand
CAACTTCAAATCCCCTGAAAATATTGCAAGTGAGGGCAGCATGCTCATCAGAAACTCCCCAGGACCTGGGAGTGTGCCTTCCAGATAGAGGTTCCTGTGAACCACATGTAGTTACTCTCTGAGTCGATCTTTCCAGGTATGTGAGACTGGGCCTAACGCAGCACCAGCTCTGCAAGCCAGCTCCCAGGTCCCAACAGTGGGCGCTGCTTACAGCTTCCCTTACCCACCAGGTGAGAGCTCAGGAGCTGAGAGGAAGGGTGAGAGGTTTGGCTGCCTCCCTCTGCGTAGCTGGGTCTCAGAAGGAGCAGGAAGTGCCTGGGGAGTAGGCAGGAAGCTGTGTGCGAGGAGCGGGCAGGGGCGTGAAGCTCATCTCCACACTCTTCTGGGGGTCCTGGGCTCTCCTCCAGCTGGCGGGAGGTGACTAGCTGGTACCACGGCCTCCGGATGGCAGCCGGGATCTCGGTCAGGTTCTGAACAGCCTGCTGGCCTGTTAGCCAGGAAACGACAATATTCTCTCATCCTTGAGGCTCCTTCTACAGTAGTCTGCCTTAGAAAATAGCAAGAAAAAAAAATGTGGGATCTCCCTTTTACCCCAACTCGTCCTGTTCACAATTAGAGAAAGTGGAGCTGGAGCAGTCGCTGGCGCCCCATTCAGGCTGCCCTCTGCCCTCCACAGGGCTGCCCGCTCTGTCCGTTGGGAAGGGACTGGTGGCGTTTGGGAGCTCCCTGTGCGCAAGGAGTACATCTAAAGGGACTCAGCCATCCCGCTTGCGAGCCAGGGGCGCTGGGATTGTGTGTGGCAGGAAGCGAGCCCTTCTTGCTGACAGCCCACGCCCGTGATGAATGGCAGTGTGGGACCGCAGTGTGGCTTTCCGTTCTGCCCAAGGTTCATCGCCAGGTCTCCCAGCACTTTAGCAAATGAACTGCTATAATTCCACACTGCTCAGTCTTCCCCAGCCTGGACGACTTTATTCTACTATGGAAGGCAGTGAGCGGCATCTCTATGGCTCCTCCCCAACAGCAAGGGCGGGGGTTTAGCTGTCTTTTTTTTTTTTTTTTTTTTTTTTTTTATGGTACTGGGGCTCAAACTCTGGACCTTGGGCTTGGCAGGCAAGAGCTAATGCTGCTAAGCTAGGAGCTAAATCCTCAGCCCCTTTGTGTATTCCTTACAGGGTCTCACACTGCAACTCAGAGGTGGGACCAGCACTGCCTGTGGTGCCGGGCATTAGCCTAATCCTTACCCTTGTCAGACAGGTGCTTAGACTGCTGAGCTAGCTCATGGCTTCTGGCTGGCTGTGTCTTAACGAAAGGAAGGACACCCATACTCCGGAGTCACAGGACTGTGGACAGAGTTGGTGTCACCTGCCTGACAGTGGGCAGGGGGCTCTTGGCTTTGAGGCTGACTGTGCTCCCCACCTGTATGTCTAGGTGAACTAACTGCTGGTCATTTTCACTTTGAGGATCCAGTGTCTCTGATTTTCTTGAACAATTTTCTCTGACTTTGTTGATCATGTTAGATATCTCACGCTCCGAGAAAAGAAAACCATGATAGCACTAGTAGTAGGAGACTCAGAGCTGCTCACTTTTTTGCCAACTTGATATTATAATCATACTTATTTTTTTCCTTTGTTTATTTTTGTGCTAAAAGTTGCCCTAAAACTGAATAGATTTATGACAGCAGTATTTATAACATTTTTGTAGGCCAAGAATTTGAACAGGATTTGTGGGATATTTGCTCTGCCCCAGCCAGTGCTCCTTGGTCACACCCAGCTGACACCTGGGATGACCTGGAGTGCTGGATAACTCCATTGTGTGCCAGGTCCTTGGTAGGAGCTGCTGCATGTGGAGGGCCCCTGCCCTTCCTTACCCATCATCTTTGAGGCACCTCTTTGTGGTATTGCTAACCTGCCGTGGGACACCTTAGCAGGCCACTCAGGTCCCAGAGACTAAGGCAGAAGTTGTCAGGCCTTATAGTAGCCTGACCCCAACTTCTACCATGTGCTGTGTGCCAAAGGCAGTTGCAGGCTACCAAGTCTCAGGAGAAAGGGAAATAACACTAATACACAATAGCAAGACTATCACAAAATTTGCAGCCATCTTTATTCTTGGTTGTGGGTCTGTTGATGAAATGATCTATCTCTAGGAATGAAGGCATTGGTCTTATTTTGGGGACACATCTAACAACTAACAGGAGCCTCCTTTATCCAGTGCTGAGTTGTGAGATGTGATACATACAAAGTAGTTTTAACCACTTGAGAAGGTAGATAGACATTCCAAGGGATCAAGGTGTAAATAAAGAGAAACATCATCTCAGGTACCATGGCCCATATCTGTAATCCCAACACTCTGGGAGGCTGAGGCAGGAGGACCACTAAGTTAAGCCCAGCCTGGCTACCTTGGTGATTTAGCAAGACCTTGCTGCAAAACAGAAAAGATTGGACATGGAGCTCCATGCAAAGGCTTTGGATTCAACCCTCAGTATCCCATAAAAGAGAAAAATAATAAACATAAAAAGGAAACATCCCTGCCTATGGTTATTTCTAATAGACATCAGAAATGACAGTGATGATACTTGTCTTTTCCCCTGCCTGGGTATCCAAATGACACTTTTCCCCACAAGGTCATTTTTGGGGGTTAGAAAAGCTTAACATTATCTGCTTTCTGTTCCTAATAATTCCCTTCTTGGGAGTATTTTGGCTCTCAGACCTCTGTGTGGGGGCTTCTCCCAGAAGGCGGGTGAGTGCATGGGACATGATGGTCATGGTACCCAGTTCCCCCAGCAGAGACTACGCTAGTTTCACTCAGGGCTCCAGCTTCTGGGCTAGGGCAGGGGCCCAGAACATGAGTGCAGGAAGAACACATTCTAGGGCAGAGTGTGTCTCACAGAACCTGGGCAGATGGCAGGAGGAGGTTCTGCTTCATAAGTCAGTACCAGAAAACACCAGTGACAGCCCAGATGCAAGAGGAGGAGCCTCCTTCAGGTGTAGCTGCCTTGCTGTGGGAATATAGGAAATATAGGAAGTCCTTTCCGGGAGCCGGGGAGAGTCCCTGGATATCTGGGTTGGTGCCAAGCCATCGAGTGCCATGGCCCATGGGCATCCTTGGCAGTTCCACTCTAAGTATTTCCAAAGTTCCCTGACAAGGCTATAAACTCTTCTTTCAACCAAAGATTCTTGCACATTATTTAAATAGGATGCAAATGCATGGTCTGCTCTGAGCCCTGGCAGCTTTCAATTTTTATATTTTCAGAACAGTAAGGCCTGCCATCAGTTCACTTGAAGTTCAATCCAAGATGTGCCTGGCCCTGACATTTGTTCATTCTTTATGCAGGTAACATTTTGGAGAATTTAAAAAGAAGTCATCTCTGTACTCCTTTTTCTACCACCCTCCAAAACAATTTTAAAAGATATTTCAGACATTTGTTGCATGCATAATAGCTGGAACATGACTAACTTATTTCCTACTGCCTGAATTTCCAAGTTGGATTCTGCAACCCTCGTTTTTGGCAAGCTCTTGTCTATATTTTTAGATAATACTTCAGTTAGGAGTTGCTTACTTGACCCAGGGGATCAGGCTCAGCAGACCACAGGTAGACTCTGTCAGGCTGTTGTACCTGGTTGCCACTAAGGTATAACAGGGAGAAGGTGGAGAAGGAGAAGGTCATGTCGATAGATGGCTGGGGTTCCTCCCTGGGTCCTCCTCCACCCCATTTATCCAAGAGCACAGCACACGGCTTCAGGTCGATATGAGCCCCCCTTCTTTGCACCTGGGATCTCGGGGAAGGGAAGCCACTAAAGACAGAAAGAACTACAGGGCCAGATGCAGCAAGAGGGGGCATCAAGGGAGGCCCTGGGTGGGTGGATGCCCTCCGCACTGGCTGAAGACATCCCAGACATGTAGCTCAGCCCATGTGTGTATTGAAAAAGCACAAACATGATGCCAGGTGTCATTTACACACTAGGTATGATTAAAAACATGGGGCACAGATATGGTTTAAACCCTGATCATAGTAAAAGACACATTGCTATTAAGGTCCCTCACAACACTGGTGTGCGCTAACGCACTCTCGCCTCATCATTCTTGCTCCTTTCTGAAGAGGTTCTAGAAGTCCTCCTTTGTGAAAATCTTCAGCCACTCTGCTGCGGCTGCCTCAATGTCCTGTATGGATTCCAAACGTTTGTCTTCTATGGTCATTTTGACGTCAAGGAAGTGCCCAAGCACATGGTGCCAGAGCCCGTGGATGAGGGAGAGGAGGATGCATGTGGGTTCGCAAGGCTCCCTTCTGGTAGATGGCACTTGGCAGCATCTGTGGCCAAAGTTTTGGTCACACCCCATGAAGACACTCATGAAAGAGGTAAGAATGATGGGACAGGTGTGTGAAAAGAGGGGTAAGCCCTGGGAGGGGGGTTGATGGGGATATGATTAATGGGGACTAATGGGCTGTAATAAATTTAAATATTAGGTATGTATTTTTATCATACCTTGTACGTGTACGCACATGTATATGTATGTATGAAAAAAATATTTGTTACTAACATGTAGGTACATATATATGAAAACGCACACACATATGCTATATACAGGTACTGTGTATATGCAGTGATTCCTTGTTTCATGAACTTAATTCTTTCAACAACTCTGGTTGCAAACCGAATTGGTCGTGAACTGAATCATATTTCCCCATAAGCTCAACATGGAGCCTGAATGAATGAACGCCATTGAATTTGATGCAGTTTGTGACTAATTCAGTTTGTGATCAGAATTGTGGAAAGAAGTAAGTTTGTGAACCTACAGCGACAAGCAGAAAGACCAAAGTGACACCCAGCGTTTGAAGGCAGTTTGATTTATCCTGACCAGCACTGGTTCCCAGGATATCGGGCCCTGCTCTATGGTGGTCTAAGGCTTCTATACGACGCACAAGCAGGAGGTACAGAGGCCACAGAACAGCCTGGCAGTTCTCCTGATCATCTGGCAGGGTGACATCACCAGGCACAAGGTAGATTAATGACCGCCATTTATGAAGCTTGGAGCAGTGGCACACTCTGATGCCCTGGATATTTGGCTACACTCTCGGACAGGGGTGAAGAAAGTAGTTACGAAGCCACGAAGCAGGCACAGAGCTGGGCAGCTTCAAAAGGGCACAGTTTTAAAAAGGACAGCTTCTCTTGAATGGTTTTTCCCTTTCAAATCAAGACACCATTGAAGGATGCCTTCTTTCTCTGTCTACACTCTGCCTATCTATTGTCTGTCTCTATATTTCTCTATCTATCTATCTATCTATCTATCTATCTATCTATCTATATCTGTCGAGCTACCTATCACCTACCTATCCATATAATGAGGGGAGAAAAGAAAGAGAAGGAAAAGGGGTTGATAATGTGTGGCAGCAGGCTAATCGTTGTCTTCCTGCAGCTCCAAAGCCTCTTTGCTCTTTCTTGGGAAATAGCCACTCCACTGGGAGCTACACCTGCCTACCTCCCTGGCCATGAGGCAAGGCCTCACCACTCGATGCTCGCCCACAGTACACATGTGAGGTCACTGTGCGTGATTCCTCCTTTATCCACACAGTTGAAACCAAAGTGCTGTCCTCTCTTTCCTGGCATTCTGAAATACTGAGTGGATACCAACTCACTTTCTGCACAAAAAACCACAAAGAGGAAGTAGAGAAGCCCCCATGTGGGTTTGTGGAGCAAGAGGGCTGATGTGCTACCTATGTGGCAGGTGCTACACTGTCCCAGGAGAAGGAACAAGTCAGTTTGAAAGCTCATTGGGTAGAGATAGCTCTGTTGTAGCACTTAGAGCTATAGTATTCTTCAAAGAGAGGATGGGTGAGAGAGATGTGAACAACTATGGAGAGAGGGTTTAATTTAGTGTGTGTGGATGACACTAAAAATATAGCCACAGAGACATAGAGTGGAATGGTGACAAGGAGGAAAAATTGACCAGAGAGCCATCCCACTGTATCCCCCTCAGATAACTTGCCATCTCCTACAGTATCTTTCAGCCAAGTTGCTATGAGGACCTCAGTGTTTGACTGGTAACTGCAAATATGTAGGAATTAAAGCATAGTAATAGATGTCTACACCAGGAGCAGCCCAGTTCATCAGCTGGAAGGGTGCTGCCTTGGAATAGGTGGAATGACAGCCATAGGAGCCCATTTCTGACTGTGATCAGGAGTGCTCAGCTCTCAGTATTAGGCGAAGGATTTCTACTTGATCTCTACATTGATCAGACATTTAACTTCAAGTAACTTCTAAGGTTTCATGCAAGTTAAGTGTTTTCCAGAAAATATTTGGGTCAGAAAACCTGAGCAGGTCTCTAGGTGCTATTCGGATCATTTCATTTCACCTAACTATTCCTTTTGGGGGTGGACTTTAAACCCTTAGTCCTATACCTGCTGTTTGGCAGTCTCCAGTAGCTGGCTTCAATGTTTTCCTGCATAAATCACAAGCTCATCATGGGATGTTTGATCCCTGTAAACCGTGGCACCACGCTAGTTTCGTGGCTTTGGATTCCGTGGAGATCTCAGGTGTGTTAGGCTAGCTGTTGACAGGTTAAGGCTAGCTGTGTGTTGCACGCTTTTGGACTTGCTGGGAGGTCTCTATTCACGAAAATATATTTCTTGCTGCCATAATCTCAGATGCCTGAGATGCCTGAGGTTCAGCCACTAGCATTCACTCCTTTGTGTCATCCTGGTGCTTTGTGAGGGGTTATTTCTAAAGCTGTCATTGCCCAGTGGCAGGTCACAAACCATGTGTACAGCAATGAAGGAGAGTTTAAAGAAGAATAAATGGAAAATAAAAAGAAACACTTATGGTTCTCAATCACATCACCCTCATTGTGTCTACTGTAATGGAAGCACAAGATGGACCTTGGTGGTCTTTATTCTCCTCACCCCATGACTTCTGAGCACATTCAGACCACAGCATGATGGAGGGTTGACAGCAAGGCTCAGCAGAGAGAGCCAGCTGGCTGTTTCACTTGGCCCCATAGTCCCTTCCTCACCTGGAGCAGCTCTGGGCCCCAGAACTCTGGAAATAATCTTTCCCCTCACAGTGCTCATCCAGTTGGCCAGGCTGGCTCTACTGATTCCTTCTACGCACAGGTCATCTGAGGAGAAAGAGCACTTTTATCAGAGGAAAGGAGGATTAGGCAGGCTGCAAAATCAGAGACTATCAGAAGGACAGACAATGGTGGAGGCCCTGAGGCCTTCACAGTAACCAAAAGTCACCATGCAATCAGCAGAGGCTGAGCACAGGAGGCTGAATGCAGGACCAAAGAAGAGAGAATGAACAAGCGATGGTGCCTTACCATTTTGCCACAGGCTTCGACACAGATAAAATGATAAACTTAGAGAAAGTTTTGTTTGTTTTATGGTGCTTTTGACTTTCTATCACAGTATTTCAGAGTCTCATTCTGAGATATTATGTAGAAATTTGGTTTAATCCTCACTCTTTCAAGATAAGGTGTGGTTTCATATTAGACTGCCAGCCACCTAGAGCAGAGAAATACAGGCTGCTGAGGAAAAGGACTGTGGCTTCCTAGAGAAAGGAAGGGGCAGAAGCTGAGAAACCACCCCGGGATCCTGAATCCAAAGACTGGCAGTCTGCCTGCATAATGCACTATACACTTCAGCCTTGGAGGAGTGGGTGGGTGGGCAGAGAGAACATAGGTGGGGAAAGGGACAGAAATCAGACGTTTATGTGCATGTGCAAATTTACCATGATGAATGAAATCATCACTTATGTACTAATAAAATAAAATTTGAAATACAGTAAACAATAATGGACAGTAAGATCAGCACACAGATCAGGTTATTACACTGAGCAGGCTGAATTAACGGCATGAGCTTTCATGGGTTTGGTTCTGAAACTTGGCTCAGTGAGGAAGGATCATTCCAAACCTGAAAGCAACCCAAGATCACAGGGGAGATCACTGTGCTTAAGAAGCCTAGCAGAACATTCTGCTTTATGGGATTTTTTATGCATGTGATTAGACTTCTTGCCCAATTGGCTGTGGATATGACATCCTTGAGGGAGGATATGTTCATTCATAGATGTGAACAATACCAAACATTTGTTTTAGCTCGCTTTATTTCCCCTGTCATGAGGTGATGCCATAGGAATAGTCTGATCAATGATCCAGAGAAGAGACATAAGGCATGTCACATCTATGTTGCAACCCAGAAGAGCCCGTGTGAAAGCCTTTGGCTAGCATTTCCCTTACACACAAGAAAGTTGTGTGCTCCCGACGACAAAGCTAGAAGACAGTGAGCTGTTCGCTAGACAGTGTAGACTCTGGGCATCTACCCACCAAACCATGCTGGGTATGCAACCTGGGAAAATATGCTTTGGTTACTTTCAGCTTTGGAGAGTGCTGGGGCTATCTGTTGTTGCATCACGGCCAACATGGCCTGACTGATCTTGATTGCTCAACTCTTCAGTGAGTTTTGTTTTAAAATGCAGGAATGAATGATCTGGCTAAACCGAAAAATAGCAGGGTGGTTTTTTTTGACACAATATCATACTATGTAGTACAAGCTAACCTTGGGGGGGGGGAAATATATATATATATATATATATATATATATATATATATATATATATATATATATATCTTAGTTATTTGAGTAGTACCTTTTGGCCCCTACTCTACTGTGTGTGTGGGAGGAGTTGGAAAATAGAGCTAGAAGTTGAATACAATACAATGCAACAAACTGTTCTGAATATCTGTTATGCACTAGGTATTCTGTAGAACTAAAACTACACAGCTAGATAGATGTGTTCTCTGCCCTTGGGAGAGTAACGTTCTAGTAGAGGAGGTGGCCCAATAATGTGACAACACTCAAGTCCTGACAGCTGGCACTATTGAGGGTAGAGAGCATGAACAGCTAACTCAAATTGTGGGCTCCAGATAAGGTTACTTGCATATGACAATCCAGTGAGAGGAGGGAAAGCAGAGCAGGCATTAAAGAAACTAACGATGGCTTCTACAGAGCAGCCTGTAGGGGAAGGGGAAGAAGAGGAGATTCAAAAGGAGGAAGAGAGCACAGGTCAGATCATAGATACCAGGGAGTATCTCTAAGGAGTTTGACCCAAAACAGGCAAATGCAAGTTTACTGGAAAGCACTTCTAAGACATAGCACCCCCCCGGCTGGGCATGCACGCTTTCTAACACTCTGACATCCACGTGTAGGTGATAGAGAGCTACTGAAACATTTAAATAATGGCAGCAGCATGGTTAGACAGCCACCTCCACAACTACATACTGGCAGTGGCCATGTGGCCGACGCAGGTGATGGAGAGCTGCTGTCTTGGCTCTGCTAATCCCATCACTGTGGTCTTTTGGAGCTCAGCTTCCAGGATGTCAGACTGAGTATGAGGAGTCTCAGCACTACAGCTGCTTCTGGTTCCCCGATTTTCAAGCTTGGAGGGACACTGTGGCACCTTTCTTGGAGGTTGGCCGAAGTTTGCATGGGAACCTCAGAGGGTGTCAAGGCCTCTAGGCCTCCTGCTTTCCACAAGATACTTGAAGAAACTCTTAAGAGTTTCACAAATTTTCCAAACTTCTTGTTTACTCCATTGTACCTTGTATGTACACACAGCCATTGTAAAAGACAGCAGGTTCTTACTCATAAAGCAATAACGAGCTTTCTCCACAAAGTCTGTTAAACCTATAAGGAAAGTGGTTCCACATATATTGACATAGTGTTTTCTTTTTGTTTTAAACCATGGTAAAAGTGATATTTTGTGGCAAATTGGTTAGGTTTCCTTTTAAAAAAATCTATTTTAACCACACAATGTGTAAAATAATAAATTTCAAATGGGTTAAATTATTAATATATAGCATTCCTAATATGAACTTGTCAAACTGTATTTTTCTTTTGATCTACTTTATGTCCAGAACATTCTCCTGGTATATGTGTGTGTGTGTGTGTGTGTGTGTGTGTGTGTGTGTGTGTGTGTGTGGTTAGGAGGAGGCAGAGAAAAGGTATAAAAGATAGAAGATAATCTCTTGGACTTGTTGGAAGCTCAGTGAGTGTTTATTTTAGGGGCAGGAAATAACATTAGAGTTGATAGAACAAAACAAAAACCTGTATGTATGTGTGCGTGTGCGTGTGCGTGTGTGTGTGTGTGTGTGTGTGTGTGTGTACAGGCCTGTTCAGGGAGGCCCAATATAGATTCTGCCTGCTTTACAAATCTGGCCCAGAAAATGAACCTCGGAGGAGAGGCCATGGCCCCATCATCTCACAGCTCAGCTCAGGCCTAGGCTTAGCATGGGCTGAAACTCTTTCCTCTCTTTTTTTTCCAAAGACGGCAGAGGGAATGGTTTCTGAGTTGAGTTTGGCAAAGTCTCCCTGTCCCAGCATCATGCCCTGGCAGCCTGGCTCTGTTCTCCCGCCATCGCCATGGAGAGACACAGATCAGGCCCTTTGGAGAGGCAGGGCTCTGGGCCAAGGTATTTATGCCCCCCAGGGCTCCCTTCTGCCATCCCTCCTGTTCAGCACAGCAACAGCACGCTCTGTGCCTGCTGCCCCCAATTTAACACTGGGTGCTCTACTCACTGGTGTTTTGGGGGCCAAGGGTGGAATCAGGTCACATCTAGGGGATGCTGGCCCTGGGAGGTTCGAGGAGGGCGGAGATGGAGCGCTACTTGCCATCTCACCACAGGTGAGGTGCTCAGACAGCAGCAGCCCTGTGAAGAGACAGAGGAAAGGCAGAAGGTGGGCTGGGGCAGCCCCAGGGGGCCCACGGCAAGTGTGGGCCTTGGTTAGTCCTGTACACTTTGTCATCAAGTCACAGGCGTTTGACATCTTCGTGGGGACAGCCAAGTGAGATGGGCAGACTTAGACTCACCTTATAGATGATGAAATGGAACCCTGGGTAGAATCCTGTTTCCTGCTTCTAGTTCTTTTGCTTTATTTTGCAAATCTCTGGTCCTATTCTTTTAATTCTTGCCCCAAAGAGAATCTTTCTTTTAGATCCACGTTCCCCTACATGAGAGGGCCCGGGGTTCTCTCCCTTTTTTTACCCCTCCATCCCCTGTAAGAAGACTACTCCCAGGACCTATCAGAAATGCTCAGAAAAATGTCCAGTGTAACTAGGAGAGAGAGAGAGAGCCTCCTTGAAAAGGATGTAACCCTCCGGAAAGAGCTTCAAAGAGTAGAAAGCCTGCTTCAGAGGGACTCCCGTCTTCTGGTTTTTCCTACACCACACCCTAATGAATGGCTTTGCTACCAGTCCTAAGGCTGAGCCAGAGCAGAGACACAGTGACAGTAGTGAGGAGCAGCTAGCTACTCTACATCTTTTCTGGGGCCAAACAAGGGGCAGAGCCAGAAGTTTGGCGAAAAAGAGAGAATCACATTGCTGCAAATCCTGTTTGTTGACTTCTTACGTGAGACTGTGGTCTCCACCATGACTCCCGAGTATTTCCAGAGCCTTCAGGTGGAGCTTGAATGTCAGAGCCCAGCAGAAAAGCAGACCCTACTCCACTCTGCTCTTTTGCCCTGGCACCTTAGCTCAGAGGCCAGATCTCAGAGAAAGCTTTTCCAAGGCTTGAGTGGGGCTGGCACGAATGGCTCACTGCTAGAGTTGAGCTCAGCTCTGCAGCAAAGCCCATCTTCTACTCCAACTCAATCCCACCATGCACCAGTCTCCCTTTCACCCTGCTCATAGCTATCCAAACTCAGAGATGGTGGAGCTGATCCAGGGGCTTGCAGAAGAGTTAGGAGTGTGTCCGTACCCTGGGCAGTGATGGTGGGGGCTCTGCTGGCTGAATTGGGGAATGTACACAGCCACTGCCCCTTGCTTTTCTGACATCTGCCCCTTCCATTTGTATCCCTGGTTTTTCAAATAGGTGGGCTGCAGTGCTCCATGCAGTGGCACTTAATGAGCAATAGAATAATAACCACCCTGGGCCTCTCTGAGCAGGCTGTCTGCGAGTGAGGGGCTCACACTGCTTTCTGCTGTTGTAGGCTGTCCTCTCTGAACTGTGCCTGGGGCTGCAGAGGCAGAGGGAGTAGCAAAATACAAAATATATTCTGGGTAGCAACTTGCAAATATTTTAGTCTTTTCCAAGCACAGGGCTCCTCTGAAGGGGGCTTGCCTTTTTGGACACAAAGCTATTTATTATGCACTTGTGTTACAGGTCAGTAATTTCCTGCTCCAAAATAACAGAGTGGGTTTGACCCAGGCATCTAGAACTGAAGCCAGAAAATGAGTAAACACGCCTTTGGTGGGGCAGTCAGCAGAAGGCTTGCAAAAGATATTCCAGGGCCCTCTAAAGCCTTTCCAACTCCCCAGTTTTCATTCTTTTGACAACAACAGAAGATTCCCTTTGATTATCCCAGTGTCAAGGTCACATGGATTAATATGGATGGAGTAGCAGCACCTGTAGCTGAACTGACCCTATCCTGGCTTAGACATGCTTGTGTTGGCATTTCCTGGGTGCTGCCAGGAAGCCTGCTATCAGGGTAAAACCAGCCTTTTAAGAAAAAGATAAATAAGTAAATGTAACCTGAAACCATAACTCTTTTTTTTCCTACAGGGCTTTGTTGTGTAATTTTTCAGAAGCACCTTCTGGACAGGGTCTTCACCATTTCAATTTAAGATAAGGAAAGGGAAGCTCAGAAAGTCTGGGTTGTCGTCCTTACTCATAAATCCAGCAGGGGCCCAGCCTTGCTCTTTCTGGTGCCCAAACCCAAGACCTATTCTTTCCCTAGGAATTCATTCCAAGCTGTCTCCCTGAGTGTTACAGAGGCAGGGACCAAGTGACTTCTAAGTATAGGACAAGATAAGTGGAGGAGCATAAAATGAGTGAGGAAGAGGACGCCAAAGTGGGTCTGGAGAGCAGTGTGGAACACGGAAAGGAGGTTCTTGTCTAGTGTGGACTCAGTCAGGTGGGTTTTTCCTGAGGCTGGTTTAAGTAGTTAGCAATTAATAGTGGTTTTTTTTTTTTTTTTTTTTTTTTTTTTTTTTTTTTTTTTTTTTTTTTTTTTTTTTTTTGCTTGTTCGTTCATAAATAATAATAAAAAAATAGAAGACTGTAGTGAAAAATCCCAGGATCATGAGTCAGGAAGGCTGGATGCAGGTGCGCCATCTGCCAACAGTACACCCTGTGACTTGGAATGCGTCACCAGGGAAGGCATTGCCTAGGCCGAGTGAGCAGATAAGAATGGTCTTTGGGTCTAACTGCCCGTGGGGCTCTGTGTTACTGGTCTTGGGAAGAAGCTTTCAGAGCAAAAACTGGCATATAAACTCCAAAGGGGACAGAGAATAAGCAGGCACCAGGGCTTCCCAATTGCTTTGATGTTCAGGCCCTGGCCTTAGAAGAGACAACCGGAGAGCTGTAAATAGCCCCGTGGGTCTCAGGGATCAGTGGGGACTCCTCCGCAGGATCTCTAAATTGGGTCACTGTGGGAGGGTCAAACTTGGCCCCTGCAGGCAGGATGAGGAGTGCAGGCTGGGAAAGGTCCTACAGCACTGATGGATGGGGGGTGGCCTTCTGCATTTGTGTGTTACCTTGTTGTCACCTTCTCTCTGTTGATCTTCCCATCTCCAGCCCCAGAAGACAGGAGGCTGCAGACTTCCAACTGTGCTGTTGAGGAGCGACTACACGGAAAACTACGTAGATAGGAGCAAGGGCAGATGGCCCAGTGCGTCTCTCCTCTCCACACCTGCACACACACGCACACGTTGAGAGACACAGAGGAGATGCCAGAGAGCGCATACATATTCCTCCTGGACTTCGACTACTTCTCAGATGGTCTCTGGATGAGCATTGAGACAACCATTCCCTCCCTCCTCCCTCCTCTCACAGCCCTGCCAAAAGGGAAAGGTAGACATAGGTGAAGCCTTAGTAACAGTTGCAAATAGAATGACAAATTTTCTGCTTGCCCAGCTCTGGATAGGAGGAGAAAACCTGAACGTAGTTTTAGTCAGTTTAGGACTAAGAATTTGCTGACAGGCCATGGAGGGAAAGTCCTCCTCCTAATTATTTATTTTGCCTCCTCAGTGGAGCCTTCTCCCCCTCACACCCAGTATTACACAGTTCACCTTCTGCAGCATCCCAGCGTATGTGCCCAACACAGGTCTCACAGTGGTCCTCTTCCTCTCTGGGCAGCCTCATCCCTGAGAAAGACATCTTACATGGAGAATATGCTTACCCTCACATTGAGGCTGACCAGGGTCACTTACTGGATTTACTATTCCTTTCTGAAAGAGGACTGGTGAGAGAAGGGATCATTTCTTGGGAGCTCGCAGCTGGAAGTTCCTGGATGCCAATGTGTAAGAGGTCATAAGTCCTGGAACTGTGGTCAAATAACGAAAATCACATATATGATATTCCCTTTTGGGGAAGGTACCAAATGTTGCCATGAATATTTCTTCAAGCCTTTGGGATGTGTGTTAGGGTCCCAAGGAGATGTATTGTAGCAGCAATCACTTGCTAAGGCAGGTTTATCCTGTTCCCAACCTTTATCTGACCTTTCCTATCCTTCTTCTGAATCTTCGCTAAAACCATTAACCAGAAGCCAAGAAAAAAAAAAAAAAAATCTTAGGGTCTCCATGTTCTCCTACCAGACACCAGCCTCATGGTGGCATTCCTTAGGTCACCAAAACCAGCCCTAATGATTCTGGTGCAGTTAATACCAGACAGCAAAAGGGTGATGGTTAAACAAGATCTGCCTATGTGGTCTGTCCTCACCTACTGAAGGCTCTAGTTTTTCTGACTGAGGAGAAAGTTTGTGGCTGACACAGGATAGTTTAGGGCAGTAAAAGAGGTACAGACCTACAGTAAGATCTTCTTTTTGTCACCTCTGGCACACTACCACTCCTCTGAGTGGGGATAGAAAAGTCAATAACAGTGTGGAGGTGTCAGCTATTGGTTGGTCTGGTGACATGGCCCACTTTATCCAAGTGGCCTCCAGTGGGACAAGATAAGCACAGCAAATGAAGGAGCTGGAATTATCTGAGTCCCAGGAATTCACAGCATGGAAGAGCTTCTGTGTCTCTGGTGTTGAGGCTGAATTTGAGAGAACAGTTATTTCTCACTTAAAGTATGATAGGCCCTCCCTACCTCTAAGTGCTGTCTACCCAAGAAGAAAGCACAAAGAGAGTGACACAGCCATGACAGTGACCCTGGCCCAGTGGAAGTCAGACCCTGATTGTACTGTCTCCAGAGCCATAGATCTAGAAGGCACATCAAACCACGTATCAACACAGAAGACAGGAACTCAGCATTGAAGAGGTAAATGCTGGGATTCTGGAACAAGGCTGAGGGATTTCTGCATTTTACACCCCTCCAGGGTACCATCAACCCAGGAAGGCTCTGAGAAGAGTGGATCTTCAGCCTTGATTCAGTGATGAATGGGACTGCATGTATACCATGAATGGAGTAGGCTGTGGCAGGCTCCAGTCAAAGAAGGCTGCAAACAAGATCATCAGTGATAGAAGACTGCAAGGAGGGGAAGGCGTGGGGGGGCTCGCACTGGGCCCCTGTTTGTGGAGATGTTCAGACTGTCTTCTGTGACAGGAGAAAGTGCATCAGAAAGCCCTGTTTATAAGTGGAGGCTTAAGAGAAAGGAGAGGACTTCTGTGTGGCTGAGCAGAAGCTGATGTCACCATGCCACCACAATATCCACAGTGCTCTTAGGACTAGTCCTGTGGTCTACCTCAGACTAACTAGTTGGCATGCTTCTGTTCCCATCTCATACTTCAAAATTCCTCTTAGCCTAACGGCCATTGGTAATTCAGTCTAGGATCTCTCCTTCCAGTGAATCACAGCAGAAATCTAACAATATTTGTGCCCAGACTCAGGTTCTCTGGACCTTCTCTACCACCACCTCCTAACTTTTCCCACCCAGGTGAGGTTGACCAGCTGGCATCATAGAAATAATGTGTGATGACTGACTATGCTGGTGAGGGAGATTCCGGCTGGCTGCCCTTACATATGACAACTGAGTGCCACTGAAAGTCACAGTCAGGCCCAATCAGGTCCTCCTCCCACATATGGCTTCCTGGAAGAACCCCATCCTTTGTGTTCTGATTTCCTGGTCTGCTTATTGCATAGTGGAGGTTCTCAGACACTGTTCAGATATTTGTATTTTCTTCTCAGAATGTAACCAAAAATAGGATCTGGCCCTGGGGACTGTCCCTTGTATACCTTAGCCACTTGATCCAGATATCTAATCACTGTACGATGACTCCTCTAGTTTATACCTTGGAAAGTGCACTGCTGTATTGGGTAAAGCAGTTGTTCTGGTGAGACGTGGCACCTGGCACTTGAGAATGTTGCCTGCCTTGTGATGCCACAAAACAAACCTGCTGGTTCTTGGACACAGAACCCTGTTCCTCTGTCCTAGACTCTGTCTACCGGAACTCAGATCTCTACTGCAAAAGCACAACAATGCTGAGAAGGATTGAAAATTCCTGGAGAGATCTCAGGGCTGCAAATCAAAGGATTAATCTCTCAGCGTATGAGCGCAGCCTGAAGATTCTTAACCACAAAATCCAGATTCCCTGTCTTCAGCAGAGCAGAAAAACCTTTGATTTCTGTACACAAGTGAGAGAAGCTAAGTGTCCAACAACCAGACTAAAGGAGTAGAGCCCGTCCTTCCTGGTGATGTTTTTGTTCCCCTTTCTCAGACTTGTGAGCTCATTTCCCCAAAGCAGATAATGAAAACCTCAAGGCAAATTTACCTTTGCTTTAAGGATTTTTTTGCTAGATACCAGCCTAATAATTTTTGGACAATAAAATAGTGAGGGCTGCGCCAGAACCGTCAGCAGGCAGGCCGGCCCCTATCTTGCTGCTGTCCGGATCAATCAAGGAGCACCATTCCAGTCTTGAGGTTATCTCTGCCAACTGCCCAGCTTGAGCAATCTGAGCTCCACCCTCCTTTTGCTCCCTGTGCCCCTCGACAACCACTGGCCCTGTCAGGCATGCTGAGCAGGGATTCAGAGCTGCCAAATGGTCTTGGCTGTGGGCCACCGATGCTTCCTGATGCAGATGAGATGAGATGTGATACTCCGAAGTGCAGGAGTCAGGAGCAGAGGAAAGCTGGCTCCCTCTTGCAGTTTCGGCCTGATCCCTTCCTGAAGTGCTTTCCTGATTTCTAACCTCACAGATGTTTTCAAAATGCAATCTGTTTAAATCTTTCCCGACATTCTCCACCTGAAAGACCTCTTTGACAATGCAGGAGCATATGACTAGGACGTTTCCTCAGCTAGAATTTGTGTGGATGACTAGTGACTTGGAAGTCTCTGCAGTAAAAACTGGAGATGCTAATGAATTTCCCTTTCCTTCTCCTCTTCCTTCCTGTCTTCTTCCTCCTTTTCTCCTTCTCCCTCACCCCTCTTTCTCTGTTTACATCTTTCCTGGAGTAATAGGGGTTGAAACCAGGTACTTTGCATTCTCAGACTATTTTATTTTTTACTTTGAGTCAGGGTCTTACTAAGTCATTAAGTTGCACAGTCTGGTCTCCAACTTATGATCAACCTGCCTCAGCCTTCCAGAGTGCTAGGATTACAAGCATGTGCCACCATGCTGATGACTTCTGAGAAAGCCTGAGTGGATTGTAGTGTCATAATGACTGGATCTAACACTGCTTCCCAAAACTCTTGGTCTTTCTGATCTGTGTAGATGGAATATTCAGAAAGAAGGCCAGAGCTAAGTAAGTCTATAAATTCTTATTCACTTGCATAATGCATCTAGTCTTGGGCTTTGGCCTACCTGCACACTAGGGATTAAAGGAAGGAAGGTGACCACATTCCTGATGACAGATGCAAACAAAGAGCTTCAGAGCTTGCACCGTGGGCAAAGGAACTGTAGGGAACTAGATCTTTGTCCTCCTGAACTACAGCAACCATCAGTAAGCTCAGTAAAGAGGAAAGGAATAAAATATCTCTTGTGCATGAAAACAATAGCAACAAAACTACCTATACATGGAACAAAAGTTATTTATCTCAAAAAGTACAAATGACGTGATTTTTTTTATAAGAGGTTCAAGAACAGACTCTAAGCCACAGTGACAGACACAAGAACAAAGGTTGCCTTTGAGGACAGGAACTGTCAGGGGCTTTCTGAAGTGAGGGAAATGCTACTTGTTTGATCTGGATGATGTATGCCTAAGATCTATACATCTTATGTTTTTAGTTAAAAGGTAACATTTGTCATGTGTGTTACACATTGTTGATTTCCCACTTTAATGGACTGCTTTGGTTATCTTGTAACTACCTGGCATGGAACAAGAAGAAGGAAAAAGTTTCTTCTCTCACCCAGAAGTACAAGCTCAAAAGAGGCACAGGGACACTTTGCTAGAAGCTAGTTGGTCTCGGTTCATTCAGAGAGCAGACTGCTATAGGCTCATGCCCCTCTGTCTATGTGAACAGCACGATGTGCCCCGTGGCACTTAATTCAATCTTAATTCTACCTGGTGCCCAAATATGATGTGTGCATGCAGTTGGGTGTATTTATCTTGTAGTTTTTTGCCATCTTTCTGTGTGAGGCTCAGTTGTGTTTCCCTCCTTGTGTCTCCTTTGTGCAGGTCACCACAGGGATGAGGACTGAATGAGCAACCTGCCAAAGAGTGGGAAGGAGATACACTTGTAATGTGGACTTCAGAATCGCCACCTTGTTCATATTCTACTTGTCCCCAATTTTCTCAACACTGGGTTTTACATCCAATATAAGGTAACAAAGGATGGCGCTTGACATACTCAATATTCACAAAATACTTTGGTCAAGGATATTAAGCAGTACACATCTTCTTTAGAGACATTGTCCTTTAATTGCACAAGTCTGTGAGGATTGCCAAGGCCTCTGGAACTACCCTCCTGGTGTGCCTACTTTCCCAGAAGGGGGAGCCTCACAGAGATGTGTTAGCTACCTTGCCTCCATGGGGACGGAACTGCACACTGAGCAGTACAGCCACAGGCCTCCTGCCTGAGCTTCCCCAGAAGCTATGTCCTTATTTTCTTTATTGACCATACTGCATTCATCAGACCTGTCTTTTCTGTATTCTGATGCACCAACACGAGGGCCTGTGCTGGTGCTGGTGCTGGATAGACTGTTCCTAAAGATCGTGAATAGCTTGCCCAGGAGTCCATTTTTTTCTTTTCCTTTTCCTGCTCCTTTTTTTTTTTTTTTTTTTTTTTGACATTTAAAAAGTGTATTTAGTACAGAGTCTGCTGGGTCTCGCTACACAGATAGCACTTGTAGTGATCATCTTGTTTTCAGCCTCTCAAGTGCTGGGATG
This sequence comes from Myocastor coypus, assembly GCA_004027025.1. Classification (NCBI taxonomy): domain Eukaryota; kingdom Metazoa; phylum Chordata; class Mammalia; order Rodentia; family Myocastoridae; genus Myocastor; species Myocastor coypus. The sequence continues at coordinate 49,155 of PVJA010007469.1, read as the reverse complement.
ACAGGTACATGCCACCGTGCCCAGTCTCAATCGCAGTCTCAGCATGTCCTGGGTTGGGGCCGGCATGGCATGCCAGAGATCGAATCCTGGTTGCTGCGCTCTGCCTAAGCAGGCACTTCAGTCCACTAAGCTATCTGGCCAGCCCTCCAATTTTGAAATAGAATAACCAAGACTGAGCCCATCCCAGACATCTCTTCGTTGGTCTCTTGCACGCTAGGCCTTTCTTCACCTGATCTGGTCCTGGAGCCATTATGCCCCAGCACCTTCTGAAATTGTGCCAGTCTAAGCCTCCCTCTCCCACCTGCCCATTCCTCCCCACAGAAACCACATGGACTGGTGTCCACAGATCCCTCTGCCTCTCTCTGACTTCCTGTGGCCCCAGTGCTTCCCAGAAAGGCATCCCCCTTCCTCCTGGGAACTGGAATAAAATACTACAAAAACTGCAATATTGTCTCTTGGTTGTTTGAATTTGTGACCAACATTTCCAATCAAAATTCTGTATTTCAGAATTTCCATCCATGAGAGTGGAGTTTTTTGTTCCTGTCTCTGTACCCTTCTTAAACCTTGTTTTGTTTTGTTTTTAATGTGTGCAGGGTCTCACTACGCAGCTTGGACTCACAGTGATCTTTCTGTTGTCGGCCTCCCTAGTGCTGCAATTATAGGTGCACACCACCACACCCAGACTTGTGGCCAGCTCTGCCTGCCAAAAGGTGGGGCCAGCTTGGTGCATGATGGCAGGGATCGAACCCTCCTTCCTGTGCTTGCCTAAGGGTGCTTAGCCCATTAAATCTTTTGCTGGCATATTCATAATGTTCGTAGCTCTAAGCTCCTTGGCATTCATTCATTCATTCATTCATTCATATCCCTCAGTATTTTCTCAGACTACCTGTGAATACTCAACATCCACAGAACCTCACATCCTTTTTTATAAAATGGCATAGTACTTGCATGTAACCTATGCAATCCTCCTTTATACTTTAAATCATTTCTACATTACTTACAAACTTCGTGTGATGCCAATGCCATGTAAATAATTGTTGTACTATATTGCTTAGATAATGATAACAGAGTTTGTTCACATGAAATACAGATGCAATTTAGACAACGTTTTCGTCTCACTTGGCTGAATCTGACATGCAGAATCTCCACATATGGGAGGCTAGCTGCATTCAGTTGTGTTGATGATCCACTTTCTCCCATTAGGCCTCTGTCCTTAATTTGCTGCAGAAATCTCAGGGGTCTAAACCTGAAATCTAACCATTTTGTTTGTGATTGGAGCTTCTGATGGATTCTGGTGATTTAGCAATCACCCTGGCTTGACTACTTTAGGTAACTGAGGCATCTTGCCAGGCTAGAAAGGTAGGGAGGGTGCAGGAGGCATGCACACAGTTCTTTTTGGCTGCTGGACACTAACTGTGTGGCCATGCAGGCCGCGATGCTGCAGGGAAGGCCATCGAGGAAGGAAGCTCTTGATCCCCTGGGGCAAGCAGGTGGACAGGCGAATCTTTGAGCAGAGACCCTTGGAAGTCACATACAGCAATGATTCCACTCTGTCTATCACACAGCCTGAAAAGGTGGGTGGTGTAGAAGCGACACTTTGAGAAAAGAAGCAATGGGAGCTGGTAGTGAGGTTGGGAGAAGGGCAAAGCAAGCGCTAAAGCAACCTCTCGGGGTGGATTTCTTTTCTTTTTTTTTTTTTTTTTGTCTTTTTGAGACAAGGTCTCATTATGCAGTTCAGGCTGGCCTTGAGCTCACTTGTATAGCCCAGGTTATTCTCAAATTTGCACTGATCCTCCTACTTCAGCCTCCCAAGGGCTGAGATTACAGATGTGCACCACTACCCCCAACTATGGATTTCTGTGTTTGGGGAAAGAAATAGGAGAGCAAAGGCTAAAGCCACTATGAGTCTGGCAAACACTGAGATGGCTCACAAGCATCCTTGTTCAGGTGGTTTCTTAATCTTCATCCTAGAGGAAGGAGTCAACTGATACAGGCTAATGATGCCAGAGAAAAGGAAGCCTATTTCTCTAGCCCCAACTTCCTATCCCTGTTACTTAGGATTACTCTGCCAAATAAACTACCCATACTCAAATTATGGCTTCTGGTGCTCGCTAGTATAACTTCACTTTGGAAAGATAAAAGTCAAGATTTGGTAACATTGTCTTAATGTCATGAAACAGGTTTACACTTGCGTTTTCTCAGTATTATGTTTGTTTTCAGTGGCACATTGCTCTGAGGCCCTTGGTAAATTGTGTGAGAGCACAAATAGAGCTTCTACCTGGGTTACTTATGGGTTTATCAAGAAACCTTTGTGCCTTCCCCATCTATTCCAGTGCTGGGTGGGAGGATAATGTTCATGCTTCTCAAACATTTAGAAATATATAAATGGAGGAGATCAGAGAAAGGGGAACAACTGAGAAAGGTCACTTTGGCTAGATAGGCAGCTTCAGAAAGTAGAAACAGTGGCTTGAGGTATGCAAACAAACTGCCGCCCAACACAGAGCTGTGGACCCAGGTTCAACAGTTTATGGGCCACATCAGCAGATACTTCTGCACTTTTTCCTAAACCCAGCTTTGTATCCAGTGGTTTGCACCAGGTCTTTCTTCAGGGAAGTTTCCTTGGGTTACTATAGCTGATGGGTGTCAAGATTTGGAAACTACAGTCCTTCCCTAACTCTGTCACCAGGATGACTTGCAGTCTCCTCACCTCTGGGAGGAACAAATTCTAGATTGTAGCATACACTCCAGAGATTTCTTGAGGAATAAAGTAAAATTGGAGGTTTGCATGAAATTACACCTTTGCTTGGTGTTTTCTATCCTGCCCATTTGCCCTACTGTAGGTACTCGTCAGTATCTTGTGATCCCTGGGAGAAAATGGCAGGGGACTTAGGAAATAAAGACAAGAGATAATAGCTAAGGTCAAGTGGAAGACTCTTTATCTGATGGGCAAAGGGCTTCAAGAAAAACACTATGAATATTTATCTATACTCTTGCAAAGATAGTACTGTAGGACACAAGGTTGCCTAATGACTAATAACTGAAGTTGTCCAGGAAGGATGCTTTTCTCAAGACTGAGATAGCTTGACTGTTTTAGGCACTCTGGCTCTGTTCTGCCCTCAGACATATGACCAATTTCCAGCTTCAGGAGTGCCCAACATCCTACCCTGTCTCTGTATATCCTAGAAGTACTTCTTTAAATCACTATCACATGGAGCCTTCTCTCAGGGTCTATTTCTGCAGAGCCTGACTTTAGAAAGCAATCTTCCTAAGTGCCAAGGATACAATGGCTTTAGAAGGCTCTCTGTCTGGCAGGGAAGAAAGATAAGTAAATAAGCAATTATAGCAGAGTGCAATGCATGCTGGGATGGAGACACACATACATTTCAAGAGTACACAGAGCTTGGAACCAGGCTCTTAGAGTCGTGCTATTTAATGTGTGAGTCTTGTCTTTATCTCTTACACGCTGTGTGCTCTTAAGTGAATGGTGTTCCTCTGGTCTTGTTTCTTCTTTTGTAAAATGGGTAGAATATCTAGCTCGCTGAACTGTTATGAATATGATCTCACCTATAGGACAATAAATGTAAAATTCTTGTGCTCACATTGAGCTCATGAATGTTCAACAATGGAAGCTCCTTTTTGTGGTATACTATGCCTTGGATCTACCAAAGAAATGGCACATCAGTCCCTGATGTTTCCTTAAGGCTTTCCACATAAAAACTGCAAGCATGGCGCAATTCCATCTGTGCTCAGAACTGCACACTTCCCAGGACTGACCACACAAAAGAGTCTTCTTTCTTCTCTCTGTCCTCTTTGTATGCAAATATTGGAGCCTGCACCTTATTTTCTTCAAGCTCCCCTGTAAGCATTGCTCTTTCACTTGTGAGTTTTCTTCTTTGGTTGGAATATTTCTCTGTGAAAGAAAAACATTCCAAGCTACCCCATATCTTTCCTGCCCCAGGCTCACAAAAAAGCTAAATCCGATCTTGGCACTCCAAAAAAGAATAAATCTCAGCCTGCCCCCAAAGAAGTTGCTGTCATAATTACATCTCCTTTTGGAAGTAATTTTGACTTAATCACACTACAGTTAGATTGCACAACTTCCTTGGCCAACATTGGTTCCAAATTGGCTTGCTATTCTCCTCCTGGTCCATAGATACATCTATCTTTTTTTTTTTTTTTTTGGTGGTTGTTCACAAGGAAAATATCTGATGATTTCAAGGGAAGATCAAATAGAGTACCAGAGGATGGCACTGATGCCTTCTGCTGAGAAATCAGGGTGATAGAGCTCTGACCTGCAGGTCCCTCTGAGGCATCTTTTCTCAGAGGACGAGGCTCCTGAAAGATCCAGAGCTGGCTCCTGCTGCTGCCTCTCACCCAATGATGCATGGAATGCCTAGGTAAATGCTCATGGTGAACTTTTGCTCTCTCCCTCTAGTTTCCCTCTTCCTTACTTTGCATTGCTCTCTCTCTCTTCTCACCAGCTAGAGAATGTGTGACATTGTCATATGGGCCAGGCACTTCAAGAGGAAAGGAAGTTATTCCAAGCATAGGAAACGTCTGAAAGCACATGTGGAGACACCCCTGTCTCTTTCCCTTTTCTGTGAGAGGCCTCAGAACTGAGGCTAGACATACCATCCGTCATGAAGAGATTGCAGGGGCTGTGAATGCTGAGGTGATGACTGAATGACTTGGAAATCGGGAGTCCACTTAGGGCGAGATCCAAGATTGAACTAAACAAAAATAGTTTTGTGTACGGACCCTTTCCCCCTGGGTTCCCAAATTTTACTACCAGTGGAATGGAAAAGCTCGTGGAACCTGATAGTAAAAATATGTCTTGGGGAGGAGCACTGGGCTTCCCATCATAAAGACAAAGGATTCTCATACAAGAGTAACCAGATAAAAATAGTGTTTAAAATGGCAGAAGCATGTGGAGGGGAAAGATTTCAATACTGCATGCTGATATGCTCTGCCTTAGTTACTTTTTACTTGTTGCTGGGACAAATACCCAACACTCAAGATGAAGGAAGGAAAGGTTTATTAGCTCAGAGTTCCTGGAGGTTTCAGTCCATATTCGGCTGGCCCAAGGCTGAGTGGAACAAGTCAGAGAGCATCCAGTTCATGGTGGTGGAACAGCAACAATCACGACAGAGGCAACCGACCAAACAGGCAAGCAGAGAGCAACAGCTCTAGTCTGTCTCTGTCTCTCTTTATATTCCTATCAGGCTCTCTGCCTTAGGATATCTGCCCTAGCCCACACCCAGAGTCCCAGCCCTCCTCAGACCGATAATCCCATCAGTACTAAAACACATAATCCCAGTGACTCATGAGTCAAGTCTCAATCTATGGAAGTCCCCACCCAATGACTACATGAGGCTTTGGGGGGACAACTAGACATAAATCATAACATGCTCTGAAATGTTTGCACTGGCCTTGTCATGCCTAGAATCCTCCACAGGCTGATTAAGCCCCCTCTGGGACCCTTTATCACACATTATTCTACTTAGCAAGAACCTACTCCTCTTGTGAAGAGCCATAAAGATGGCAGAGATCACTCCATCTTCACCTCTTTTCCATCCCCATCCTTGCCCAGAGAGCTGGCATCAAGTTCCTCAGCAGCAGACAGCCTCCACCATGGGGAACCTCCACCGCCTTTTTCAGGTCTGTATTTTAACAACTGCCTTGTTAATCGAGATTCATGGAAGACCCACGACCCGGGCATTTTCTCCTTGCCCATAGTTTTCAGGCCACCAAGTAGCTGCTCCCATTTTGGGGCAGAAACTGTCTCCACCATCACCCACTGCCAACAAGTCCAGTCCTGCTCCTGTGAGCGGCACAAGAGGGAGCTGCCTATGAGGACTGTAGAAGGGTTTAAAAATGATTATTGATGGAGGAGAGAGCAGTGTTTGCATGAAAGGGGAACGAAAATGTGCTGAGGCTGCTGAAATGGGAAATGCCTGTTAATAGCACAAGTGACGCGTCATAGATCACTCACGGGCAGACCCAAGTATGCGCCGTCTTCAGCAACAGAGTCTGCATGCTAATGACTCCGGGCCCACCCTCCTGGCTACAAGCACAGGGGACGCTGCAGCAGTAATGACCCCAGCCTCATCCCTCCGAAAGCACTAAAAAGTGCTAGTTTCAAAGTGTTGAGACAGAGGAGAAATGCAATAAAAAGCTTCACCTGCCTGAGAGAAATCAAAGAAATTAATTTTAGATGCAGTGAGAAAATGAAGAGATGAATTTGGTGGCAGGTGGGATTTCCCAGATTACTGCTGATTTCTGCTTGTCTACTGAAGCAAGCAGTTAATACTTAAGCCTTTCCTTCCCTCTTTATTTTTCAAAAAAAACTTTTATATATTCAATACAGGGTCTCCCTAACACAACTCAGACTTATAGTGATCCTCCTGTCTCAGTCTCTCCAGCACTGGGATTACAGGTGCGCACCATCACACCCAGCTCAGGGACCTGCATAGTACACTCAGTATGCAGTACTAGAGATTGAACTTGGGTTCTAGCACTTTCCAGGCAGGCGTTTAGACTGCAGAGCTTTCTTATAACTTCTTTTATTTGCTACTTTTGTTTGCTTGTATCCAGTAATCTAAACTAATTTGAAAACATTAGGCAATACAACAACCATTGTCAAACTCTTATTATTTTGTTTAGTGAAATTCTAGATATCATTTCTAAAATTCTTTTCACCACTTTGTGTTTTCTTTAAAAAATAAAAAAATTGTAAAAGAGATCTTGATTTTATTTTCTAAAGAAATGTATTTTCAAAGGAGAAGTGAGCTTTAGAGTGTATTTCAGTTTTTCAGGAAAATGGTCACCTGAGAGCCCTGCAAGGCCGAAGGGAATTGGGAATTGTGGAGGTGTGGATTCTCCCATTCCTTTTCATCTTTCTGTGATTTTCTCTGCGGCTCCCCAGGGCTCTTGTCTGGGTTCCGGCTTGTGCCTGCATCAGGCAGGTGTGCAGCTGCTCTCTGGTGCTCTGGGGAGTGTGAACACAAGCTTACTTGGTGAGGCCACAGTCAGAGGCTGGGGGACAAGTGACAGCCACATGTTAAAGGAAATGTCAGAGGGGTGCCAGAACCTTGCCAGCTCCCTTCCTGGAGGGCAAAGAATGGATGCCAGATCTCAGAGAAGACCATTGACTTTCAGGGATATTCTAAACATGAAAACAGCCAAATGACAATAGTCACATTACATTGGGCATTTGTGACAAGTCATCACTGATATTTTAAAAATTAATGCATTAAAGAGGTTAAAGACGGCCTTGCTCAAACCAACCAAAAGCTGAATGAGTGACAATGCTGAGGTCCAGCCAGAGCTCTCCCGACTTCCTCCTCTGTCTCCCACACAGGTACTCCGGCCCCATGTTCGGCTGCAAGGTTTTGTCTTTCTAAAGGTTGAAGTGTGTACACATTCCATGCCAAGTCCCTGGAAATACTTAGTAGGAAGATTCTTTGGAAGAAGCTAAAAATGACCTCCTTTGCTCAGCTGCCCAGAGAAAGGATCTAAGTGCAGCAAAGCTGCAAGGCACTCTCTTCTTTCGGTCCTTATCCTTTCCTAGCCATTCCTCTGGAAAACTTTTGTCTCTGATAGAATCTCTTGGCTTCTGAAGGGCCACATCTTTGTGAAGAACCAATTGTAGACAGAAAATTCTGAGCATGTAAAGGAATGGGACTTACATTCAGGAACAGCTTACAGGGCCTTTAGGCAGACCCTCCATGAGGACCTTTTGTGGGTACTAAGGAATGAGTGGACAGATTTATTATGGGTTGACTGCTTGCTGGACATGGCAGTGGGGTTCTCTACTTGTCTAGGTCAGTTTTGCAATGCTATAACAAAATGCCAAAGATCGCACAGCATAAACAATGAACATCTGCTTCTTACAGCTCTGAAGGCAAAAAGGTCCATGATTGGGGTGCTGCCTGGCAAAAGGGCTCTTCCTCCTTCACGGATGACCATTTTCTCTGTTTCTCACAAGGTAGAAGGGATGTGCAACATCACTTGGGTCTTTCTATAGGAACACAAAGCTCATCATGAAAGTTTACTTTATGAACTCCTAAAGACCTTACCTCCAAATACTATCACAATAAGCATTAGGATTCAACATGAATTTGGAAGGAGACAAATATTTAATCTCTAGCGATATTTAATGCACTTTATCTATTTTCCTCTTAAACTACATTGAGAAGTTGGGTTTACTATGCCGTTCCTCCAAAGAGGAAAGGAAGCTCCAAAGAATTTAGCTGATTTTTCCAGTTGGGTAACCACTGTGTTTTCACAGGATCTAAGCTTCTGTCATGCACTGGGGGAGATCTCCTCACCCCTATTTCCCCAAATTTGCCCCTCAACACAGAAGGAACCACATGGACTTTATTCCTTTCCTTGGTGTAATAGCTGCTCATCAGGTAACCATAAAGATTGCACTTATTATGGTCAGTTCATCAAATGAGCCTATCATCAACTGGGTCTGAGGGCCACCAGGGCTGAAATAAGGAGCTTGTGCCACCCTTGTAGAATAGGTTTGCAGGTTCAATCGCTTGTGCTTCAGAAAAAGAATTTTCAGTCATGTCAGTAAGAGACATGAGAGGGGTCATTAGATAGCTTTTAGTGTACACACAAGAGTGGAGCGCGGGTGCCCAGAGATGCAACGCATTCCGAGTGTCCGTGCAAGTTCTTCACTTGTGTTTGAAGTTAGATGTTAGATTCGCTGCCCACCAGGATGACTACTCCAGCGGGGGTGGAGCAGACATGATACGGGTGGTGTGAAAAGCCCAGTACTGACTGTCTTTAATATTCTTTAGGAATTGTGTGTGTGTGTGTGTGTGTGTGTGTGTGTGAGAGAGAGAGAGAGAGAGAGAGAGAGAGAGAGAGAGAGAGAGAGAGAGAGAGAGATTCTTGGAGGAGAAAAGGGCTTGAGTAACTTTTATATTTTGAACCTTTAGCTAAACGCAATTTTAAAATCCTGATTTCATTGTCTTCCTTCTATCTATTTTATTCCTTTGATCCATCCTATCTCCTGCCACTCCTAGACTTCAGTTCCTTATTCATAAGAGGGTACAGAAAGCCATTCCTTATCTCAGCCTTAGGGACCCTCAGATCCAGCCTCATAACAAGTCATGTGGGAAGTTTTGGTAGAAGCAGTAAATGAGCACGGGGTCTCTACAGGGTCAGCTGTTTTAACTCAGGGAAGACAGAGTGTCCAGAGAACAGAAGTCGAGGGTGCCCAGCCCAGGTCATCCTTGGGGACCCTTTGGTTCACAGCTTCTGTGCCCTGCCTTTGTGGGAGGGCTGATGGGATGCTCTCCTCTTGGTCTGCTGTGTGAATGGTCTTCATGTGGGGCCCTCTGGGCTGAGAACCTCCCCAGGAAGGGCAGTGTGTGCTCATGACCTGGTGGCCCAGCAGGCACGAGTCTGTCATGAATCCCGAGCCCACAGCATCCCCAAACACTACCTAGTTGGCATGTGTGGATGGTACAGGCAGGCGGTAGAGCTGCCCCACCCTCAGCTCCTAGAGAGAGCATCTCCTTGGCTCCACGTAGCTCATTCACTGCTCAGGGCCGCCAGGTTTTCAGATCTCCTCGACACAAGTGTCTTCTGGACCACACAGAAGGACTGGTGCACAGAGGTGCCCCTACCTTCCGCGGGTGGCTGGGCCTGAGAGGAGGAGGTGCACTGTGTCCAGGTTGATGCTGGATGCCTGGAGCAGGTAAGGAGTTTGCCATCTGGGCTCAGGTACTGGAGACAAGCAGCAGTGTGCTCTGCAGAGAACTGCCCTGCCCAGGTCGGTCAGGTGCTTGGCTGCAACTCTCAGCCATTTCTGAAGAAGATAGAAACCTACCATGTAAGACCCACACCTTTGGGAGGCCTTGGCTCAGGCCTGTGATGGCTCCTTCTGAGTTCTACAGGATCTTGTCTGGGCAAGATTCAAATGAGAGAACAAGTGTGTTGTTGCGCTGAGGCACACTTTCAAGACCCTGCGTCCCAGGAGTTGCACGGCCAAGGTGAGAGGCTCCCTCTGCCATGGGGCTCTGTGTGACACCTGGAGAATGCGGGTGCACCCCACCTGGCATAGCGATAAGGACTGCCAGGGGCAGGGTGGGACTCTCCTGATGTCTGGAGGAAGGGGACTCAGACCAGCACCTGAGCTCTCGGCCTGACCTGCCTTTAGTGCTCCGCCTGGACCAGGGCATGTCCTTCCTCTGAACCTCAGTTTTCTCCTCCCTAGTGCAGACATGGCACTCAGCTCACTCCTAGGCTGCTTGGAGGAGCCACTCAGTGCCAGCATTGTGTCTGTAAGGGGGCCCAGACAGCCAGGGCTGGCTGCTGCATGGGTAGCTTTGTGTGGCAGGTCACTGAAGCCTCACCTTGGCACCAGGATTGCAGGGCCTATGGCCTTCATATAGTCTCTTTGCCTCCTTGCTACCACAGTGAGGAAATGTTACCGGCCTAGGCTTTCCTTCGTGAAGACCAAGCCCATCACTGATGCCCTGTATTGATTTCCTATTTGCAACAGGTTGCTGGGACTTTCTGTAGCTTCTGTCCTGCCCTGCAACTCCCAGAGCACTGACCCTCTGTGCTGGCCTTGACCCTCACAACTCCCATTCTCCTCGTATGGGCCTGAAGACTGCACATGGCATCCAGGCTTGTGGGCACGTCTGTCTGCAGAGACCTCCCCCTGCCTCACCTCCCAGGTCTATAAGCCCATCCCATTTCCCCATGAACATCCAAACTAACCACACCTAGGCCCTTCAAGACCCAGGCACAGCACACTCTCTCTTCTCTTGGTTCCTCTGTTCTCATTGATCTCATGGCCTGTTGCGATGACCTCTGGGGACTCTGTCTCTTTCTCTTACCATTCTAGGAGTGCAGTGAGAGCTGTTTCCAGCAGCAGGCCTTTCAGTCCCAGAGCTGGACCATGGTAAGGGTATTTAGGGTTCAGAAAATGATGAACATCTGTGGAAAAGTGGGGCACACATAGCTGGCATGAGGCCTAAAACCTACATAAATTTCATTGCCATCATCAAGGAAAACAATATGCATTATGAATACAAAATTAGAAAGAGGGCTCTAAGTTCTTGCCTGCACAATGAACGGTACAAAGCTTAATTCTTGGGCCCCAGGTTCCCCTTCCTTTGAGCGAGGGCCTGGGAGCTCTCCTGCGGAAGATGCCTCCCCATGCCGTCCCACCCACAGCACTAAGCACACATCCAGGCCTGTATGACCTTGGGTAATGGCAGTTGGGGATGGAGGGAAGAAGCTAGTGAGAAAGGAAGGTAGAAGCCCTGAAGAAAGATGCCCTTGCCCTTTCTGCTCTGGGCCTTACTGCTCTGTTCCCAGAGTGTTTTGACTAAGTGTCTTCATCAAAGCTTACAAATTCCACCCTCCACTTGGCAGCCCTCCCCTCCCCACCCCCTGCCCAGAGGCCCCTTCCCCTGCTCACCCTCCTCCTTGCCTCACTGCCTCCAAAATCAATTTTCAGCAAGAGCAGCAGGTTCAGAGCCATCTGGGGCTGCTGGCAGCCACGGCAGGCTGTAAGCAGCTCAGTCTGTTTCCCTTAAACCAGCCCCTGAATTTCTCTGCCATCCCCAGCCTGGTCTTCCCCCTCTCCTCCTGCAAGGAGGAGGAGGAACTCTGGTTCTGGACCTAAGTGGACTTCTTCCGAGGGGTCCTCTGTCCCTGCAGCGTAGCCCTGAACATAGTGTCAGGATCTACTGCGCTGGCCCCAGGCATCCAGACAGCAGTCACAGCCCACTTCCCCACCTGCAGGGAAGGAAGGATGCGCTAACTGGCAGGCAGAAGACCTCGTGGAGGGGGCTGGACAAGAGCCAGGCTCACAGAAAGCCCCTTGGCCTCACTTCTGCTGTGGCCTTTTCTTGGTAAAAACAGAGGTCCACACACAGGGCCATTTTCTCTGTTTTAGGACAAGGAAGGAAAACTGAAATTCTCTGATTTGCCCTATGCTTCATCAAAGGCCTTTCCAGCCCAGGGCCCTGGTAAGGATGTCGTGAAGTGAAGGCCATCATGCTAGAATTTTTCTGGGGTGCATTTGTTTTGGTTGTCAGCAAGGGCCTAGGACACTTCTATGCTTCAAGGATAGAACTCACACCTCATCCATATTTCCAGCTCCCATACAAGCACAACTGCAGCTTTCACCTTCTACCCCAAGTACTTCTTAGTCTACTGTTCGTTAAAGAACATTTCAGATGATGTTACTAGCATAAGGACCCCCACTGATGTCTCTTTCTGGACTGTCTCTTCTTGTACGGAGTCCCCTCATTTCCCACCTCTCTCTGTTTGGTCTACCAGTCCTTAGTCAGTCTACAGGCACCTCTTCTTTCTTATAGTCATAAAATGACACAGGAAAAGCGCACAGATTAGTAAGACCCCGTGAAGACAGAGGACGAAGACATGATCTTTTCTTCTGGAACTTTCTCCTGATGACCAGAAGATCTAAGACCTGAACCCACAGCACTCATTTCATGAATGGATGCTCTGAGCATTCTGTGACAACACTCTTTGGACACTGACAGCAGCCTCCATGATCCTTGGAAGGCAGGATGCAAGGGCACTATCCCTGGCTCTCTCACTTTCTCTGTGACCTTGGGTAATGCACACCCACTTTGAACTATAGTATCCCCTGCTGCCATGAAATTAGACATTGGCCTAATGATCCAATTATCTTCATTTCCTCATTACAAGCAGAAGGTCAATGCTAACAAGGACTATTGATAAATATTTGTGGAAAAAGGGCCTGCTGAGCTGAGACTCTAGGATTGCAAAGATTCCCACCACTGCCGGGTGTGGTGGCTCACGCCTGTAATCCCAGCACTTGGGAGGCTGAGGCAGGAGGATCGTTGTGAGTTCGAGACCAGCCTGGGCTACAAAAGTGAGCTCAAAGCCAGCCTGAACTGCACAGTGAGACCCTGTCTCAAAAAAAAAAAAAAAAAAAAAAAGATTCCCACCACACTGCACAGCAACAAGTAGGTATGCAATAAAAGTGGATTTCTGTAAGCTAACCTTCACAAAGCTGCAGGAAGACATTGAGACACTTCAAACAGTGAGATGAGAGTTCTAACTGGGTATTTAGTGGTACAGAGGGATGGAGTCCAGGGACAGTGCCACCGGTGGCCATCTAGGAAGATGCTACCAAGACGGCTGGAAGTGTGCAAAAGCCCATTGTCTCTTGCATTTACTTTGGTGCTTTCACTCACGTGGAAGATATGGAGACCACAACGTGGCACATGGTAGCAGAACCTAACTAGTTAATCTGGAGGAAATTCTCTTTCATGGTTAGAGTCATCTCTAAACAACAGTACAGAGGGCAAGTGGACTGCCCCCGCAAAGCCCCTCAGCTTGCCAGGAAATGCAGACATGCCCATACTGCCAGCTGAGGCGGTACCAAGCTTCAGCCAAACTCTTAGCATCACTGAAAGGGCATTGGTAGATGTGCAGCTCAATAGTGGTTTAAGTTACTTTTCTTATCGCTGAGCCAAAATGCCAGGCAAACAAAGTTAAAGGAGGAAAGGTTTATTTCACTCACATTTTGAAGAGGTTTTTAGTCCATATTCAGGGGGCTGCAAGACAGGTTGGTGTGGTAGACAGGACTGCAGAGGACAGACAGGTCCTGGTGGCAGAAGGTATCAGAATACACAAGGAGTGACACACCACTTTCCATCCCTTATGTTTTCTGGAGCCACATAGGGTAGACAGCACTCACACCCTTAATCCTAGTGCCCTCGATCCTAGCATTGCACCAGGAATTAACCACAGCTTCACATACTCTAGATCGAGCCACATCTGAAAATCCCCACCTATGACTGCATGAGGCATGGGGACGTGGGGGCAGCACAGATCACAACAATAGTTGTCTGAAAAGGTCTTTAGAGGAGGCAAGCCTTGCCTAAGGAAAAGGATGAGATGGGGTGAGAAGGAGGGACCAGGATACAGGTTTGGGCTGAGAGCTAATGGACGCATGGATTTTCCACATCAGCCCCTGCTCCAGATACCCATGAGGTCTAGGACGCTGCTTCACCCTGTGCTCTCTAGGGAAGCATTGGTCAGAGTCCCACCCCTTCTTCTCACTCACCATCGCCATCTTAATGGTGTGATGGCTGGCCCTAGCCATGCAGCACTGAAGACTTGAGTAGGAGAAGTGGTCAGGACAGCAGAGAGATAAGGGCGGGGAGAGGGAAAACCCGGAAGGTGCATGTGCGAAGCTATTGTGGCCCCACTGTATTAGGGCACCTCAGCCCCAGAGCCTTATTTAGATTCAGATAGCTGTACCTCATAGTTTACAGCATATTATGCTTTCAGAGCACTTAGACAGACAGAATTTTGTCCTTTGTCACAGTCCAAGGAGGTCCTCATATGTCAGCTTCACAGATGAAGGTACTGAGATACACAGGGAGGTGCACATTTAGCCCAAGATCATCCTGCTAGACAGCGGGGAAGCAGGGCTCAGTGGTACCCGGATCTTGCTGCTATGCAGGAATATATCCTAATTTTTACATTGTAACATTTCAGTTAATATTACCATGTATAATAAATATACAAGCCGGGCGTGGTGGCACACGCTTGTAGTCCCAGCACTCGGGAGGCTGAGGCAAGAGGATCGGTGAGAGTTTGAGACCAGCCTGAGCTACAAAAGTGAGCTCAAGGCCAGCCTGAACTGCATAGTGAGACCCTGTCTCAAAAAAGACAAAAAAATAAAAAATAAATATACATATTACTATATATATATATATAATCAATTCATTGTATTTCAACATAATACATCTAGTTGATTTACTTCCAGAAAACTGTCCTAGGTGTTAAACCAGGAATAATGTTGTAATTGTTTCATTTGATTCTTTTTCACTTTGGCATAAAGAGTCCAGTAAGGCAGAATTTTGGGTGCACACACAAAGAAAACAGCGCGACCCTCAAAAGAGAACTGCACTGTGGCCTGCAGCTGGGAATATTTACACACTGTGTGGGGGGGTAGGATCTATGGGATTTGTGAATCTGTAAGAAATTCCCTCTTAGCCTTTGATTCTGGGAGAAAGAATGACCCCCAGAGAAAGATAATGGCCCATTTCCCAGACAGAAGGATGGTCCTTCTGTAGGAGAAAGGTAGAAACCAATCAGTCATCTTTTAAGGATGGGTTTTCTCAGACATTTTGTCTAAAAATATTCTCTGAGCTCTACTGGTCTCTTTCTTTATCTTAGGGTCAGGTTTTTTTCCATTCCATGGTTGGTCACTCATGGGCTTACATATCTTCAAGGGATCTGGGATGTGGCAGGCTTAGAAGAAAAGAAGCACAGCCAAGCCTAGAGAGTGCAGGTGTGAGTCCCCTTGTATGACTTTCACTGTGTCTGGAAGGCCCAAGTTTCTCAAAAGTACAAATTTTAAATGATGATTTTCCTGCTTCTTTTCTACCCATTTTTATTTTTTCTATGCTATCACACCCCAGATTTATTCTGCAAGGATGGAGAGGGCCAAAAGTCTTTCTTCTGTGGCTGCTCCAGGCTGGGGAGGGAAGTGTTGGCCCTGCCAACTCAGAGGTCCAACATCTAAGATGTATCTAAGAGACATCCGTTCTATTGTTCAAAGAGTCATCATTTTTTGACAATCAAAATCATAGTCTTGATGACTCTTTACCTCTTCTCACTGTTTTATCAAAAGGAATGTCACTGAACAGGGTCTGAGGTCTCTAAAGTGGAGATGGGGAGCCTGGTCTCACCCTGCCCACAGGGCAGGTTATGGGTTTCCTGACTTCTCCCACAGAAAAAGAATTTTCAGGACACATCAGTAAGAGGCACAAATAAGTTTCCTAAGGAAGAATGTAAAATAAGCACCAGAAAGCAGGATGTGGGCCCTCAAGAAGGAGTCAGCCATTGGGCCATTTTTATCTGTATGCATAGTGCAGAATAAAAATGGCACCTGTATTTTAATATCTGTAATTATATTTGAACTCAGGACTTTCATTTTTCAAAATTTTGAGACAAGGCCACGCTAAATTTCCCAAGCTGAGCTCAGTCTGTAGATTGTCCTGCCTTGTCCTTCTGAGGGTGCACCACCAAGCTCATCACTCCATTCTTTAGCATCCCTACACACTGTCACTATGCAGTCCTTCCAAGGGATGGATGGCATAGGTCTTCTCTGAAGTTAACACCCAGTCCAAATTCATGCAGAAGGTCAAGGCCAGCTTCTGACTCCAAATCCCATGACACACGGCCCCTGGAACTTGACTAGCTTGGCATTTCCAGAGTGCCCGCTGTCCTCAGAGGCCTGTGAGCCTCAGTCTCATCAGGCTGTGGAGCCCTCACACACTTCACTTCCTAGACCTCCCCCCAGACTGGACTATGGATCCAGAGTGTTCTTGAACTTTGATTCTACCCTGTCCATCCTGAGGACCAGTACGCTCTAGTATAGATGTCCAGAGATGAAAAAGGCACAGCAATTCAGCTCTTGGTCTTAGGAAGTATAAAATACTGCAAGGGCCAGAGAAAGGCTGGTTGTCACTAGTGACAGTATGGGTCTGCTGTATGTTCGGGAGACCTCCACGCCAGCCCCAGGATGCTCTGTGTCTAAGGTCTGATGTGACACCTTTAACAGTGAAAGTGGAGTGGAGGCACTGCATTAGTGCCAGGCACAGTGACAGCCTTGCTTTAGGCAGCTAGATCTTAGGCCACTAGGAGCTAAGATCCTCTCCAAGAACCTGAGACATAGCCAGTGCTCCTTATTTCCAGGAAAATTGGGGAGGACACACAAGTTTGTTTGTTTGTTTTTCAACAATCAATACAACAGTGAATTCTTCTTGAGAAGAAAGGTTCCAGTCCATAAGGGGTAGGGATACTTGGTTAGCTGAGAAAAGAACAGGAAACCACTCCAGGAAATTACAAACTTCTGGAACACGTGGCTGAAACTGAAAAAAGTGCTGCTAAAGGCAATGTCTTTCTAGTCTCATTTCCACTATATTTGTCTGCTATAGTTCCAACCTCAAATGTTCCTCCAAGGTTCATATGGAAAGGCATGCTCCCCAGGGAAGAGTCACCTCAGAAGGTGGCTTACTGGAAGTTTTTTTTTTTTTTTTTAATGTATTTGGTACAAGGTCTTACTATGCAGCTCACACTCATAGTGATCCTCCGATTTTCAGCCTCCCCAGTGCTGGGATTACAGTTATGTAACACCATGCCCAGACTCATTTTTTGGATTATTGAGGATGAGCTCATGAAATGGACAGAGAGGCTCTGACTCTGCTGTATCCTTTCCAGCAATGAGATGAACATTGTTCTCTGATACCCTGCCCTTACTTAGAATACTTCTCCATAGGTCTGAAAGCCACCATGGCTTCTAACCTCGAAAACTAGCAGCAAAGCAATCTTTTTCTCTTAATCGTTGGGTATTTGTTATAATAATGGCAGCTGACTAAGATACTCTTTTGCTCTCTGAGCCTACCTAGAGATTATACTTCTGGACCTTGAACAGTGAAAGTAGGTCAAGAAGTTGCATTTTTGAGAGAGGGCTCCCTACTGGAAAGGAGCCTGTAGTTACTAGGGTTTTATATATTAACCATCATCTCTCCCTGGTTGCTCTGTATGTACCTGAAGATCAGAGATGATCTTGGATTCCTTTTTTGTCTTCCATCACAGCAGCACGAGGCAGACCACATATATGGAAGCAGCTCCAAGTAGAGGCTTCTGAGTGCTGAACAAAATAATGACATTATTTGCTCCAGGCATGCTGAGTCGGCTATGGAGACTGGGTGTGGTGGTGCATGCCCATAGTCCCATCTCACTAAGAGATGGACATGGCCCTTGGAGTGGTCTCTGACTCATGGAAGCTCTCTTGTTTTTTTCAAAAAAGACAATGAAGCAAAGAGAGAAGAACTGTGGCCTATGAGACAGATAAGCTAAGCCTCTTTTCTCCTCCGTTTCCTCACCCAGAAAAGAAGTGATGATGCCTGCCTTACTCAGTTTAGAGAGTTTTGTGAAGTATAATTCAGACAGTATATATATATATATATATATATATATATATATATATATATATATATATATATGTTACAGAGCTAAACTCAGAAAAATAGCCATCCAGACAGAGTAGGAGAAAAAGAGTCAAATGGAATTTATATGCAGAGGATCCCACAAAATTAAAGAACCACACTGAGCAGATAAAAAAGGTAACAATTTCAGATGGTATGACGTGGGAACGGGCAAGAGAAGAGCAAGAAACATTTTCCATGTAAACAATGCAAGCTTTAGACTTCTTGGCTGTTAATTACAAGAAGAGACCAAGACACTTGTAAACCCATCTGCCACATTGTGGATAATTCCATACGGCTGAAATCTGATTCTAACTCTTGGAGAGTGGGTTAAGTAGATGCAGCCAGGCAGGAGTACCGGGGAAAAATACTGCAAAGGCACATTTTGATCATTCTTTACCATTTCCACAGTACCTACTCATGCATTATTCCACTGCAGCCTTATACCCATATGAAGTGAGTATTACGCTCTTCAAACAAACTTGAGAAGTGTTAGCAATTTGATCACAATCACCATTAGTAAACACCTGAACCCAAACTCCTAAATTCTTCGCTTCTTCAAGTTTGAGGGAAACCTTAGATTATATACTTCACTGTATTTATTGAAGGGAAAGAGCAAGCTCTCATAGCTTATTGGCAAAGATGCACTTTGGTGTCCTTATTACAGTCTCCTTTATCTTGACTGTACATCAAACCTTAAAAATGTTTTCTATGTCAATATTCATCACCTAAACAGATCACAGCATGGATTATAAAAATGCACAAATTTGAAGTCACAGAATCACTATTGTGTATGACCTCTGGCTGATGTCATTAGAGTCAGCCCTACAAGGTATCTATGGAGAGTTTTGCTGGATTTTGGCTTTCTAGCAGGTGCTTAGACCCTCTATGTAAACATGATGTGCATCCTAAAGTATGAAGATTGACCTACCTTATCCATTATCTAAGATGTCTAAACAGGATATCACCCACTGACATAGTTCATTTGTGTCCACTTTGGTTGAAGATAGGACTGCACAAGCCTCAGGCAGCCCTCCTGTTCTGGAGACATGACAGGGTACATTAATATGCAGTCAGATGTCAGGGGCAGGTCACAAGGACCAACCTGGCCTCAGGTCACCAAAGCCCCTGATTCAGTTCATATCCTCATCCTCAGAGGCTGATTCTGTGAAGAGGTATTTGGGGTTTATCCCTTGAAACAGGTAGAATGTTGCTCTAGTTGCTCTAGTGTTATATTCCCTGAAATGTAGGAAATATTGCTGGGATCAACTGGATTTAGGCAAAATCTCTCTCTTCTGAATAATCCCAAATATTTTATCAATTCATTTATTTAGTGGATTTATCTAAAATGGGGCGCACTGCTACTATATTCCTGACAAGTTGTCTTCTTCTTGTTCCTGTTCCTGTTCCTGTTGTTGTTGTTGTTGTTCTTCTTCTTCTTCTTCTTCTTTTCTTCTTCTTCTTCCTTCTTCTTTTCTTCTTCTTCTTCTTCTTCTTCTTCTTCTTCTTCTTCTTCTTCTTCTTCTTCTTCTTCTTCTTCTTCTTCTTCTTCTTCTTTCTTCTCCTTCTCCTTCTCCTTCTCTTCTCCTTCTCCTACTTCTCCTCCTTCTCCTCCTTTTCGTCTTCCTGCTGCTGCTGCTAAGGGGTAACTATCTCCAGATCACTGGGTAGGATCTGAAGAGTTCTTTATACTCTCTGGCCTGGATCACAAATTCTTGATCCCAAAGAATCTGGAAAATGACAGCATGCCTACTACTCCACTGAGCACTCTGTGATGAGTAAAGAAATCTTGGGTAACTATTTTGAATTGGCTGTTTCACTTAGGAGGAGAGATCTGTTAGGTATAGAATCCAAGAAAATGTCTCACTGAATATTAATTAAAGATGCAACAGATCCACAAGGCATATGTGTTCATAATGTTTTCAATTAGGGCCCAAATATAATGTTAGGTACAGATGACTTATAAGACATAGGTTTTGTCCCAAGGAACCTACAATAAAACTGTGGAGATAATTATTTATGTGGAGTCTATAAAGTAATAACAAAAACTGTATTTCCTTTTTAAAAAAAACTAAAACTTTGTCCCCTGAAACAAGATGTTATTTTGACATTACTATCTTGCAAAGTTATTCATTTATTCCAGTGGTGCTGCACTTGCTTCCAACATTTCTGGCATCCTCTTTTGCTTACTATGAATGGATTTGAAAGGAAGAGTTGGTGCCCTCCTGCCAGTAGAGAGAATCTCCTTCCTAAAGCCTCCATTGCAAAGAACTTGGGCTAGGATGGAATCTGAATGCCTGGGTTACCGGTTTCTGGTTTCTGAAAGGCATACCTGATTGCTTGCAGGTATCAGGTGATCTAGGAGGAAAGAATTGGTTTCAGGAGACAATGGAAGCCAAGGTTCAAAGAGTCTTGGAGGCACCAGCAGGCCTGGGAGCTGGTGAATCACAGTGATACACAGTGCTGGCCTTTTCTAGTGAAGACTTCTGATCAGTAAAAGGGGAAACAGTTGGCAAATGCAGAGTACATTCTGTTCCGAAGCAAGCTCCTGATGCGTGACCTTGTAACCTGTCCTTCTGCAAAGCAATCTGCCAGAACTTTTTCACAGAAGGACAAACCATGAACTATGGTGGCTATTTATTATACATTTTTGGATGACTTGATGCACTCTCCCTCAGCTAAGTTTTCAGGAAAAGCCATTCTTTAAAGACTTACCTGATCAGGCTCAAGAAGGTCTGGTCCACTCTTGACCAGCCCAGTTAAACTTTAAGATGCCCTATATTCAGTTCAGTGGCCTCTAAGGGACACACATTCTCTACAAAGGATACAACAATGAATAATGCAGGATGCATACTACTAGGGACCTGGCTCTCCAATAGTGCCAAGCAAACAGTTCTTCAATACCTAATACTTTGCAGAATGTGCTGAATGTAGGCAAAGAGGTTTAAAGAACTATGACATTTTAAATTGAGAGGGACCACATTAGGTTGAGCTGGGAAGTTTTATCATAAGAATGGAAGCCTGAAGGATTTGTAGAATTTCTGCACTTAGAGATAGGTACAGAAGTCTTGAAGGTGGCATCAGATATGAGAAGTAGCTCGCGTGGGGAATAGGACTGAAATAGGGGGAAAAGTGAAAGGAAGGACAGGGTTAGGAAAGGTGAAGGCTCTGAACACCAGGGTAAGGCTTTATCGCAAGACCATGGAGAGAAAACCCCTAGTGTTCATCTCCAGTGTGTTCTCTGGGCTTAATGACTCCTGATTCATGCTTTGAAGCATCGAATTGAGCAGGCTCAGGAGCTTTCTTCTTTTTTTGATTTTCTGCTTCAGTGACTGAGATGATAAAAAGCATCAGATGTCTGATTTGAGGGGAGTCCTAGTGAGGGTATCCTCTCATGTCCGAGTCATATGGTTATTTGTACCGGGTGTCCTGCCAGCCCGCAATCAGGAGAGTCTTGTTTTCTGAAACACTGTACATACCCATTCCTCAGAAAGCCCAGGACTAAAAGACAGGAAAGTTGTTAGAGGTTTGGGTTTAGAGAGGGCAGCTTGGGGAAGTGATAGAAGGAAAGGAAGGAGGACATAGGAAAATAGGAAAAGATTTCCAGAAAGAGAAAAGCAGTCGTTTCACCTAGATTCTGGTTCCTCCCAATAAGATAGACCCAACTCATAATTGACAAATTAACAGGATGTGTCAAATTTTGTATCAGGAATTTCTCAGTGATAGACACACATGACAAGACTGCCACGTAGAGAAAATGTTACGTTGCATGCATATATGTGTGCAACTACACATGTACAAACAGATTTGAAATTATTTCCAAAGTTCAGTGATATTTAGTTCACTATTTCTTTTGTGCAAAGCTCCAAGGAGGCTACCAGCAGCCTGGTAAAATTTCCCTGACCCTATCCTTCCTGGAAGAACAAACGCTTCCAGTTCCAAGACTCTGCCAACAGTGGTACCTGCCCACAAGCAGGCACCTGCATACTATGACCTCTTCTCCACCCTGCAGGCCAGTGGCATCCTGCAATATCAGTAACCCAGTCCAACCAAAGAGTACACTTTTTCTTTGTACTGAATACCTTGGTGGGTCCTGCCTATGCTATAAAAAGTATGCATTACTTAGAAAAAAAAATGTGCTTACTGTCACATCTAGAAAGCTATGGATGTTTGCAGCTTAATGCAACTAAAAATATTTATGTGTTGTTTATGTGAAAGCCTGATGACTTGGGCATCAAGAGGCCTATCTATCTTGCAGCTATATGCTCCAGTACATGCGATAACCAGGCTACTATGAAAGAGACCAGGAACACAGGGATTTGGCTGGAGGTTTTATTATTTTCTGAATTTTGTTTTTCATTCTTTTTCTTTTCTTTTCTTCTTTATTCATTCTTTTTTCCCTGTAGGGTTCTTTTTTTAATGGACAGCTTTCAGTGGGGTTATATTGTTGCTGTATTTCAGCAGCCAGAGGCCTGCAGTCAAGGCTGTAACCTAATTGATACAAGAGAGGCCAAGAAATATGTGAGAACTCATGGGCCATTGCAATACAGAGTTTTGTTCAATCGCTCCTGGTAGGCAGTCAGATGACACCCAGGTATGTCCCTCTCTGGCATCACCCCATGTTAACTTTGAATTCCACCACTCCATTTTCATTGTGCTTGATTAAGACAATAAAAATGAAGAAGCTATTAAAACCCTTGGTAGAAAGCAGGTATTTGTTAATGTAGAACATAAGCTAAAGCTTGGCATGCCAACCCTTGGGTTCAGTGTTCTTGACTTTGCTGGCGGGAGTAGGGGCAAAGAGACAGAAGACAATGGGAGGTGAAGAATGCAGGGGCAGCTGGAACATTGCTTGCTAAGTTCCCAGATTCCAGTATGGCATTGCCGGCTTTCAGAACGCCCATGTGACCTCATTGGATTCCAGGCTCTATATTTGTTCACCATCAGTGTCTATTACTGTAAATAATTGAAAGGAATATAATAGGGTGAGAATCAGTGTTGCCTCCCCCTTTGCCTTTCATAAAATCTTTTTATATCAGAGGGGTCTGGCCCCAGCCACTCCTAGCTCTATAATTAGTTCTGGGAGCTGTGAGGACTGAGATTTAGCTAATGACATTTTATGCTGCAATTTTTGGAGTCTCTTGGGCCTTTGAATCTTTGTTTGAGGACTAGGGTTCCAAGCAACTGAATAATGTGCACTGATAATATGTGAATCTATCAGAGCATTCCTAAATTTCACAAATGAACAGAGAATTCCTCAAGGCTGGGGTGTCAACTGGGGCCCCCTTTCCACTTTCAAGATCCCTGAACACATGAGAGTCACTTTGGGTTCGTTAGTCACAACCTGCAGAATGGCATGATCTTCTCACCATCGTTTCTGTCTTGGCCCTAACTCTACCACCTGCACATGACATCTCTGCCCTGAGACTGTGGCCTTAGCTTCTGAAGTATACAGACAGCAGGCAAGAAGTCCAGGGCCTTCCCACTGCCTTTAAAGCACATGTCTGTGAGGTATGGGCAATCAGAGGACACATGGCTGAGAGTTATCTCATGAAAACGTACTTGGAGAGACTAATCAACATCTTGTTTTTGAGACCCTGAAACACACCTGACCTGGTAGTGTGTTCTTCCCCGCCCGTCTCCTTACTTCGCCATACTGCCTCACACTGTCCTCTCAGTCTCTGGACCTTCTAGATGCTCTCCCTTGGCTCTTAGGTTCACCCTACCTCCTTATTCTGGCACCTGTCCTTCCCTCCTTGTACAGCTGCTCTTTTCCTCCTTTAAGATTCAGTGCCATCACTTCTCTTCTGTGAAGTCTCCTGGAGTGGACTGCTTCTTTCTGGGTATGGTGATAGCCCTTCTGCACAGCTCTGTGGCAGCATCAATTATACTGTGACATAGCTGTGGCCTCACTGTCTTTGTCTAACAGGCTCTAAGCTGGTGGGATGACTGCTGCTATCCTTATGAACTCTACACATCCCAGTTCAGAGCCTTGGAAGTTTTAGCCACAAGGAAATGGTCATTGTAAGTGTCATGAGTGCAAAAGGACATTGGAAATGTGTACCCTGGCCTCATGCACAAAGATAACTATAAGACAGAGAAAGACAACCAATGCAAAATGCTTGGGATACTTGGGGGGAAATGGAGGGAGGACTAATCAAATATTATTTTGAGACTTCAAGCCTCCATTTGTCCTTCTGTCCCATGCTGAGGATAGGCAACTGCAGACCCATGAAAGAGTTCCCTCTCCTCATGCAGTCTACAGAAGATAGAAAGGTGGGGCAAAAGGCTTACTGCTGGGGTATTAGCAGGACTGCTGCAAAATAAAACAATCTTTGTGGCTGAGAGGTCCCATGGCCAGGGTATGCCACACTCTGCCTCATCATTAAGTGACTGTGCTGGGGTATAAATAGCCAGGGCAGCGCTGTCTGTGTGGGCAAGTGCTGTTTTTTCCAAGTTGTGTGAGCCCCTCTCCCAGAAACAAAGTGCTCCACAAATAACCAGAGCATGCTCTGAATTCCTTAGAGCAGAAGCCTTGAGGATACTTAACAGGGCCACAGGGCCTTTCTCTGTGCAGAGCACCCAGCTGCAACAGCCCAGGGCAGACCAAAACGCCCGGTGGAAGGTCCGTGAAGGTGGAGAAAGGAGGCCCTCCTGGCTTTAGCTTTGCCACTACAAGAAGACAACTGTGGACCATCAAATAAATCATCAGTGTATTGTGCAGTTTAGTTTCTTGCTCATGGAGACTGAAGTTCTACCAACTTTGTAATATGTTTTGATAAATAAAGTCTTGTGAAAGGCCTTTATTGATTGCAAAATAATGTAGCAATGAAGGGTAAGTGGGGGTGGCAGTGGTGCTGTGATGACGCCAGCTTACTAGGAGAATGTGTTCTTCAAAATGATGAGAAGGTGCCTTCATGGTGCCCACTTCTGGAAATTAGCCAGAAATGAGGGAGGAGCCGGGAGGCCAGTGCTCAGCTTCCCGGTGTCTACTCTCCAGGCTAGCATCAGGCTTCCCCACACACAGTCAACTTCTCCCTGTGCTTTTCCTGAAGCAGCCACAACTTTCCACTGAGCTCTCCCCCACCAAATCCCTATTTTGAATTTTTCCTTTCATAGTCTGCCTTTATACCAACAGCTTGGTTCCTTGGCCCTGCCATAACCAAAGGATGCAAACCAATAATGGCCACATAACCAATAGATTACACAACAGAAATCCACTGGCATCCAGTTCTGAAGGCAGAAACGATTGTGATTGGCCTCTCACCCAGATTCCAGAATTCTTTGCTTTTTGGTGCAAAATTTAGTCTCTACGTGTTCTCTGCCTGAGTTCACATCTCCTCTGGCCCAGTATCCCACTATGCATAAGGACACCAGTGCTACTGGTTCAAGATCCTGACTTTGTTTTAACTTAATTACCTCTAGAATGTTACATTCTAAGATACTAGAGACAAACAAACCAACATTATGTTTCCAGAGACATAATTGAATCCATAATAGGCATATTGTGTCTAGACCCCCATTCAGCAGCAGTGACTCTTAGGAGGACAGAATCTCTCCCACTTAAAAAGGAAAAAAAAGAGGGGGCTGGGGAGATAGCTCCATGGCACAAGTGCTTGCCTGGCAAGTGCAGGGTTGTGAGTTCAAACCCTGGTCCCGCAAAAAAAAGGAAAAAAAAAAAAAAAAAGCAAATCCAAAAAAGAGCAGGAAAGAGGAAGAAAGCACAAAGTCTCAGGTCTGTGCACTAGATTTCCCAGATAGCACCTACTTCAAAGTGGGCCTCAATGGTACTCCATCAGAAGGGAATCAGAGCATCCTCCAAGGGACTAGGCAGAATTCTCCATTCCACTGCAGTTCTGGTGAACCCAGAGCTCTAAGAATGGGATGTAAATATTTATTCTAAGAGCTACACTATGCATACTAAGCCTGAGAACATTTCTCCCAGCATGGAGGTACTAGGTCAACAGGGAGTGGATCAGTAGGGCCACAGCAGAGGTCTGAAATCAAGGTAGGACCACAGAAGAGGTTCCCAGAGCAGCCTGTTGGCTTTCAGCATATGCTCACATGAGAAGCTAAGTTCATGTCTTCAGCAGGGATCCTGAGTACTTTTCACAGCCACATCTTCCCAGTAGTTTAAAGTGGCAGCTGTGGATAAGGCTGTGAATGCAGGTTTGACATGAGGTTGGAAGAGTAGAATTCTTTTAGGCCTGGGCCTACTGGTATGGCCCATCTTAGCATCACTTGGGGAGGCCTCCAGAGCTATGGGGTGTATCACAGGAAATTGTTGCTGCAGTGCTAGGTTTTACTCTGGAAATTGGCTTGTGTATTCATAATGGCACTATAAAATGGGCATAAATGATTTCTTGAATCTGAGGAAGAACCAATCCCAATGCACCGTCTTCAAAACATAGATAAGGATTCTCAAGCTCTCACATTCAAATGATGTCTGTGGACTGAAGCAGTGAGAATGGCTGCTTGGGGATAGAACAGACAGGGCAAGGGTATCTGGAGTCCTCAGGATCTTGGGAGTCATTGTGTGGACTCCTCTGCCTGAAGCCTCTTACAGTGAGGCATCCACATTCCAGGATCAAAGCAAGAAGAGTTCATTTTTGTCACTTAGTTCCAATTCCCTCCATGGAAACTGGCTTCTAGGTGTCCACAGCAAATATTAGGGAGCTAATTCTCTACCTGACAGTCAAGTGGAGCTCTCTGGGTGTGTTTAGAAATCTGCGAATATAAACTCAAGAAAATGACAAAGCAAACAGAAATTGTACCAGCCATTTAGTGCTATATCACTTCACCCTCATGTGCATCTTTCTTGGGTGTGTGTGAACATCTTTAATTCATTAATGATGTGTCTTTCAATGTAGAATTAGTAGGAAGAAAAGAGTTTGAAGTTGAAGCTTCTTTGGAGGAGTGGTGGAGTGGAGATTCCACTTCTAAGTGAGAAAGAAGGGCAGACCACACCTCTGTGCCTGGGCCAGGTCAGCCCGTCTTCAAACCTGTGCCACGTCACTCCATGTCTGACTGTTGGATGATACAAACTCTTGTGTGATTTCTGAGGCCAACAGGTTGCATTACCAACAAAGGCTACACAGGATCACTTTTGTGAAAGTTTTAAAGGTTCCTTAGTTTTCTACCACAAACATCCCTAAGTGACCCTCCTAGAAATAGCAGAAGAAAGTCCTGAATGATCTCTATGTACAGATTGATCAGTTTCCTCAAAGTTGCATTGTCAGCTTCCAGGATAATTTCCACTGTACATGAACAATAAGGAGAGGTCAGTAGTGTATTTGTCTCCCCCAGGTAGGAAAGCTAAGGTTCCACTTCTTGAAGAGGAGGCCCACAGACATGAACAGCAAACTGCTATCTCTAGTATCCTGGGGCCTACTTCTTACTTTCAGGTATAGAACGAACTGCCACGAGAATGAAGCAGGTAGGTCAGCCGAAGCACTTCCTCAATACTATCATTCTAGAGCCCTGGCTACAGGAAAGTTCAGTGGGGATTGTTGTTGCTATTGCTTCCAAAACTCTGATTGCCAGAGAAGGGTGCACTCCTGTGTCTGGTTTGGGGGTGGAAGAGTCCAGAGGTGGGTTAAGTATAAGGGTGGGTGTGGAAGATCTCTGCAGCCCCTGGCTTCCAGTACTTCACTATTCAGAGCACAGAATCAGTGATGCCTTCTGAGCACAGTACCAGAACACTGATTCTTCAGGAGGATGATCTGGGGAAATGCTGGTAGCCTTGTTTAGTACAGGGCCAAGCAAAGTGATTGATGGTCATCATTATCAGCAGTACTATCTGCAATTAGTGGTAATTGCATGCTCAACTTTGGAGATCTTCAGGAGGTAATTGAATCACACTAAAGAATTCACTTCTGTCCTTTCTTTTCTTCCCCAACCCTTACCCCATGCCTGGAAAAGAAATAGAAGGCAATTAATATTAATCAGGTCATTATCTTTCATTGAGATTTATGAAATGAATTGTTCAAATATGTAGCCACATGTTAGCTCTTTTGCATTTTTGCTATTCAGTAGTTGGCACATATTTAACTCTTAGGGTTCCAGAGCAATTCTTGGACATTTATTTCCTGCTTCTAAAAGCATGTTACAAGCCGGGCGTGGTGACGCACACCTGTAATCCCAGCACTTGGGAGGCTGAGGCGGGAGGATCAGTGAGAGTTCGAGACCAGCCTGGGCTACAAAACTGAGCTCAAGGCCAGCCTGAACTGTACAGCGAGACCCTGTCTCAAAAAGACTAAATAAACAAACAAATAAATAAATAAATAATAAAAAATAAAAGCATGTTACAGGGGGTGGGAAGATAGCTCCATAGCACAAGTGACTGCTGGGCAAGTACAAGGTCGTGAGTTCGAACCCTGGTCCGGCAATAAATAAATAAATAGATAGATAGATAGATAAACAGACAGATAAATAAATAAAATAAAAGCATGCTGCTGGGTCAGTGGTGATGAACCTAGGACACCCACATCACAACAGGCTGTCTGTATCACTGAAAGCTCTAGAAGGTTCACCATCACTTCACTGGGTCTTCCCACGATGAACAATTTGCTGAAAAAGTTTCCAGGTCGCTTAGCCCAGAAAGGTAAAAGGAATTCCTTTAGGATTACTAGGTATCTGCAAGGATCACCCAGGTCTCAGCTCCTCACCCCTGGGCCTCTAGATAATTGTGCTCCTTGGAGCTCCTTGCTGCTATTCCACAACATCATACTCAAGTTGCCCAACGCACAAATAGCATAAATCCTTCTGTGAACACCATTTGAATGATATAACAGTGTCTTGCCTATGTTCACTTAAACATCTTTCCTACCAGACATTGTGTCTTCTGATAAAGTCATCTTTACAAACTCATGCACTAGCAAATATTTATTGGCCACTCACTGTTTGCTTCAGTTTGAAAACATGTTTGTATCCTATAAAACATAAGGCATAAGGCATCATGGTGGCTTCTGGGGCTATGAAGTTAGTAAAATAGGGTCTCTGTTCATGTCAAGAATCCAGAGTAATCAAGACAAACTCATAGGCAAGTGCAGAATGCATGGCTGCTCCTAAGGGTGAACTTCCTTCAATAGCTGGAAGCACTGTAATATACTAGAGTAGACAGATTTTAACTCATTAATTTTACAGACATTTGGGAGAAGCAGCTATGCTCCAGCTTTGCAACAGTTACTGGATTGCAACACAGGTGATCTCTGTCCTTGCCCTCATGTGTGTTAACACACAGGAAGGGAGGTGGGCCCTTGCAGAAGGAATAGGGTCCCACTCATAAAGCCAGATACCTAGTGGTACCCTTTTAAGAGTGCTACTCCCAACAAGTTCAGTCTGGTAGGAATACTGCATGTAGACATGCACACAAAGTAAAACAGCAATAAAATGAAATAATACCAAATGTACTGTGCCTACTAGGAAGACATATAGAGTCCTGGGGTAGGAAGAGAGAGGGAGAGGGAAAGGGGGAGAGAGAAAGAGTAAGAGAGACAGAGACACAGAGGCAGAGAGAGTGAGACAGAAACAGAGAATACAGGGGTTAAACTCAACAAGAGTGGAGCCAACTTACTTGGGTTTGAATTTCTCCAGCCTCATCTCTTGGCTGGCTGCGGGAACTTGGGAAAGTTACTTCATTTCTCTGTACCTCAGATGCTGAAATTGTAATCTGTCTGAGAAACAAAGCAGTTAATATTTGAGTTCAGCTTATAATAGTGCCTGGCCCCAAGTAAGTATTATATATTAGCTGAGCTCATAATACTCATAAGGAGCCAGTGAGTGTGCTTTTCTGCTGACA
This sequence comes from Myocastor coypus, assembly GCA_004027025.1. Classification (NCBI taxonomy): domain Eukaryota; kingdom Metazoa; phylum Chordata; class Mammalia; order Rodentia; family Myocastoridae; genus Myocastor; species Myocastor coypus. The sequence continues at coordinate 19,320 of PVJA010007469.1, read as the reverse complement.
AGGTACCTCCTCAGCTGACTTCTGCAGCATAAGTGAGGCATGTTGTGTAGGACCACAGCTTTCTTAAGCCAACTTGTTCTAGTCCATAATGTAGGATGATTCTCAATTCTTCCTTAAACTCTGAATGAAATGACTTCAAAATCTTCTCCCAAGTTCTACAATCAGCAGTAGTTCGAGACTGGCCACAAGATGACACTGACACCATGAAATTGGTAAATACTAAAAATTAGGACTTTGCTTTTTGCTCTCAAAGAGTCAGTTGGTAAACATGGATGAGTATGGCCCTGGTAGGATACCCCCTGCAGAGTGCAAAGAAGTTGGGATTTTCCTAGCGGTCATGAAATATGTATTTGTTAAAAAATTCTAAAGCACCTTATTTAAATGTGACTAGTAGACCATCTCAGCAAGCTTGGGGCTCATTTGCTGAGAAGCTGGCCATCGTGTGAAGAAATAAGGGTGTGCTGGCCATCGTTAATGTTGTGCCATAGGATAGCTCTTCATCTTCAAAGCAGGATCTCCTGCCCTCATGCATGCAACCTGTGTAACTATTGAGGCGTGGCACCTCAACAAGGACTACAGAAACTGACTGCATAGAAAAGATGTAAACTGAGCATGCAGCAATGACTCAGTGACTTAAGAAAAGTAAGAGAAGGCAATGCTAAACCTGTTTAACCTCATCAGTCTGTAAACACTCAAATTTGTTTTAAAGGAAGGTTAAACTACATACCAACAAGTAAATGTACATGTCAAGATATGATATTATCTAATATTATGTCAGTAATAGCATCTGTTAGTAACCTAATATCTACTATTACTTAATAGCATCTATTAGTAACTGTCACTATCCAGGTGCATTCATGAATGTTTCCTAAGTGTCTCATGGTCTTCTGAGTGTTCCATGTGTATTATCTCAGTTAATTGTGCAAAAAGTTCTAGTGGAAAGTTGTTATTATGATCTTACTTTATCAACAAGAAAATCACTCAGGATGGGCTCATGGCCTCCAGGTGGTAAGTGTCGAAACCAGGACACAAGCTCAGCAGATCTGGCTGTAGAACCTTTGCACTATTCAACTCCATTTCTCAAATGCTTTTCTGCAAGGCAGACAAGAGGCTAAATATCTGCCCTATTACTTCATCATGACACAACTTATAGTGGAAAAATCCTAGGCCGGCCAGCACTTTTTCTTACACTGAGACTGTGTAAGGCAAGGCTGACTTATCACTGAACTGGCAGCAGGGCAATCTGGTCTGCCTAAGAAACTAAATTTAAGGTGGTTCTCACACTTAGGGTCATGCTAACCCAGAGCAGGTTCTAATAGTGGGTGCCTCCTTAAATCCTGTATCCCAGGCCTGGCCCTTGGGTGCTGGCCTGCTAAGAGCTGACAACCAGCTGTCCTCCCTGGTTCCTTGACCTGTGCAGAGAGAACCAGGTCTGGAAAATCCAGCACAGCAACCTCAGAGCCTGTGGGTTCCCAATTGAGGCAGTGGAAGAAGAGGTTCTGGAGGAGACCCACACTGTGACCTGGTACATTGCAGGAGAATCACTACAAGCAAGATAGTGAGAGTCCATCTCCCTTCTTCTCTCCTTCCTTTCCTCCTTCCTCTTTCTTTCTTTCTTTCTTTCTTTCTTTCTTTCTTTCTTTCTTTCTTTCTTTCTTTCTTTCTTTCTTTCTTTCTTTCTTTCTTTCTTCTTCTTCTTCTTCTTCTTCTTCTTCTTCTTTTTCTTCTTCTCCTCCTCCTCCTCCTCCTCCTCTTCTTCCTCCTCCCTCTCCTCTCTCTCTCTCTCTCTCTCTCTCTCTTCTTTTGCTTGGAACACAGCATCTACTCTCTGAGCACACTCCAAATCTACAAATACACAGTGCAGTATTGTTATCTATAGTCATCACGCAGCATGTGCATTTGTCTTCTGAATTTAGGCATCTTATGGCTAACAGTTTGCCTTTTTTCTATTGTAGTGCTGGGGATTACACTTCAGGCCTTCTCACTAAGCCAAGGCTCTGGTCCTCCTTTATTTGAAATAGATTTTAGCTCTGTTGCTACATTGTCTGGGCTGGGCTCCACGATGATGCTTTGCCGCAGCCTCCCAGAGGGCTGGAATTACAGTGTGTGCCACAAAGGCCCGGTAACTTTATATCCTTCTACCAATTTCTCCCCATCTCCCCATCTCTCAACCCCTGGTAACCAGTTTTCCCCTCATTGAGTCTGTGAGTTTGACTATCTTAGATTCCAATCTTTCTGTATCTAGTTTATTTCACTTAGCATAATCCCTTCCAGGCAGTTCCATGTTGTCACAAATGGCAAGATTTCCTTTTTTTTTTTTTTTTTTTCTTAAGGATGAACAATGGTCTACTGTATATTTTCTTTATTTGTTTTATCTCTTAGTGGACTCAAAGCAAGTTGTTTCCACATTTTTGTTGGTGTGCTAATGGTAGTTTTACCTCTTCATTTATCATTTCCTTTAGAGAACTGTTTGTTGAATACCTGTAGGGAAGACAGGTGACAGGAAAGGTGGGTGTGTGACCCCCACTTGTTATGTAACACAGTGGAGTACATGGAAGGTAAAAGATGGTTCACAGACAGAGTGGTTGCCTTAGTTCCAGGTGGACAGGAAAGGCTTCTCACATAACAGCATATACAGAGAAACAAAATAGCCCAGTGCTTGTAGGAAAATGATGACCTGCTCTGTGCCTCATGGCCATGGGTGACCTGCAGGACTGGGCTGCAGTGTGTGGAATGCCCAGAGGAAATGCCAGGGAACTGGAACTTGAAACTGTAGAGTGAGGGGCCTCTGGAGAGTAAGTGGGTAAGTTTTGTGTCTTGCTTCAGTCGCAGATCACGTTCCTCGAGCTGCCAGGGAATGTGCCTTATACCAGGTGGCTTCAAGTCGAAGGGATCTGTTCATGCAGTTACAGAGGCTCAGGTTCAGAGACTAAAATCAATGCTTGGGCAGCATAGGCTGCTTTGTGAGGCTCCCAGGGAAAACCTTCTCCTCACCTTCCTGGTAGCTTGTAATTTTTTTCTCTTTGCTCATGGGGATGGAACCTATTTCCTTTCAACTGGCTACACCCCTAGTCTCTGTTTATTTTTTAAGACAGAGTCCTGCTAAGTCATTGATTTGCACAGGCTAGTCTTGAACTTCAGCATCCTGGAAGTACAACTGTATGCCACCATGTCCAACTAAACTTCTAGATCTTGATGGCAATTTTTTGCCTTCTGCTGCCCAGGGGAGAGGGCCTGTGAGGGGTAAGCCAAAGACTTGAAGAAACAGAGGGACAAAGATATGTGGAGCAAGACCTCTTGGTCTCAGGAATGGCTAAATTTCTGTGCCATTTGACTTGGGCCACATGATGCCCAGATCCAGGCAGACATGATTCTGGAATTATCTGAGTCTTTCCCATGACAGCATGCGAATCAGTGCACTATGTAAAGCTCTCTGTCATCATGGTGCTCCTAGCCTACTATGTGACTCTCCTCACATAAGAGGGAGTAGCTGCTGCCCTGCTTGAGCTTTTCCTACTGTAGGACCTAACTCGAAGCCATGACTCTTCTTGGATTTTGGTCCTGCTGGCTCCTGGACTGGCACTTGTACTCCTGAGGCTCTGCTGTCTCCAGCTTGCCTATGAGAGAGCTTAGAAACTCTCAATCCCTTGTAAAACAAATCTCTTTCTGTGCTTTATGTACATAGATATCCTGTGGTTCTGCATCTTTGGAGAAAGCAACGCCATAAAGTAACTCAGCGTCATAAAGAAAGTTGCATTTTAAATTATATAGATCTCGTTTTAACTTAGTTTTAACCATCCAGCAGAAAAATATAACCATGAGCTACTAAAAGTAATGCCATATTAATATGCTGAGCTATAAAAGGCTCAAGTCAACAACTTCTAACAATTGCCAGTTCTGCTGATAACCTACTACTATTATGGGCTATTGGACTATATTGGGTTATTTTCCTGAATTTAAGTACCTACAATCTTTAGACTGCTTCAATATAAAAAATTCTTTTAAAACTTCTCCAAATACAGCTTCTCTAAGTGCCGTATAATGCCCATCTCTGGCAAAACAAAAAAGGGGGATATAAATAAAGGACTGATTTGTAGGGAAAAATATGTATCTATATATGTATATACAAGGTAGCTAGGGAAAAATATATACCTATATATGTATATACAAGTAGCTAGCATAAAGATACAGCTTCTTTCAGTTCAATGCAAAGAAAGGTTTGTACTAACATTGTTTAGACATGATATCATGACTATATCTTGTGCTCTGAACAACTATGAAGACAATAATATGAAATGTATTAATTATTGTAACTGTCCTATTAGCCTGTTTTGAAACTCTCACTGCTTTTTTGTCTCCTTAAAATGAATAAAATAGAAAAGAAAAAGAAAAAAAAGAAAGAACACAGGACTTCCATAGACCAATAGGTACCGCACCTGTTGTCCCAAGCAGTCTTCTCCTGTGTCCTGTGTCTCCGCTCTCCTTCTGAAACTGTCGGTCGGAGTGGCCAAACAAAAATTGAAAATGACTTCATTCTCACTTTATCACATCTACAAGTACAATATTTTTATTTAAAGCTCCTTCACATGTATGGGCACTGGCGGCTAAGATGTGTCTTTGGGGAAACAATTCCAACCCCAAGAGTGAGAAGTGGACGAGGTGAGAGCTGGGCTGGGAGGGGGAGAAGTCTCAGGCCATTGCAGAGTGTGCAGAGCCAGGGATGCGAAGAGCTGGGTGGAGATGATGCACCATGTGGAGCAAGCAGAGAAGGACTCCAGGACAGACGCTCGGCTCTGGCATGGGCAACAGGTAGATGGAGAAGGTGCTGACTGGGACCCATTGGAAGAGGAGCAGGTTTAGGAAGGAAGAGGGGCCAACCTTGTAGATAGTTGGGTTCAAGGTGTCCCCAGGAGCCCAGACAAGAACGTGCAGGAGAGAGGCAAGTGCAGGCCTCTAGGACAGACTGGTCTGGGTCCATGGCCATGCAGTTTTCAGAGGAGAAATAGACACAGGCCACAGAGGCCACAGAGGGATGGACTCACTACAGGTGATGCCGCAGGAAGGTCTTGGTGAGGTTGTCAGGCCAAGCCCAAGATGCCAGGAAATGCAGTAGATGACAAAAGCAAGCGCAGCCTACCCACTGGCCTCATGGGAAAACAACAGTGCAGGAGTCCTTAAAGCTCTGCAGCTCCTCGTGATGCCTTGGTTAGCGGGGGAGGACTCGGGGTGTCCTCAGCACAGGAAGCATTTGCATCCCGGCTGTGCTGTGTGAGCTGTTATGTGCTTTGTCCAATGAGCAGACTCATCTTTCCCCCTCATATCACAATCACTGCACTCCCATCCTTCCAGCCCTCCTTCCCCGGGGCAGAAATGCGAGGGGTTCTCTCCTCCCTGATCCACATCCTTCTCCTCCCCACCAGTGACTGACTCATCAAACTAACCCATCCGCTGGGTCACAAAGCACCTGTGGAACCTCAAGGTAGCCCAATCACAGAGGCCACTCCCCTCTGCCTGGTCCTGGGCTCATCCCAAGCAGAGTTAGCAAGATGACTGAAGCCAGCACATTTTCTTCAGCCGGTAATGCTTTAAAGTGACTTTTTCGTGCCCTTTCCTTTACATTTTAATGGCACTCTAATATTGAATTAAAATGGAATTCCTATGGAAATGTGCAATGTCTAAATCAATACTTGCTGATTAGTGTCGGGAGGATGAATATCAAAAGATAGAACAGTAATGGTGGGGCCCAAACTCGGGTGAATAAAGCCTCCATGTCCATTAACTGGAGCCTGACTAATGCTAAATTACAATAAAATATCTAGGAAATTCTGACCAGAGCCACATTAAAGCCACAAAATGCAGCCTAATTAGCAGCATGATGGCAAACACAGGAAGAATTCATTATGCTTAAAGACCTCTCAGAAGGAGCAGGCTTTTATAAACCCATCTTCTTCTTTCCAGTCCTAGGAGCTACAAGGAGCTTAAAATACCACGGAGCTGCTCACTCATGTGCCCCTCAAGTCGAGCTTCACACAGGCATCAGGGAATGGGGGACAGCCCCTCCTTGCCCCACTGCCCAGGGCAACACTTCTCCCTCCCAGGAGTTAGATCTGGCCCTGTCTGTGTGCACCATAGTGCAGTGCTCAGGATGGCGAGCTTCCATGGCAGAACTTCTGGGACTTTCTCACTCCTGTGCCTTGACAAAGGTTACCTGTGACCTCAGTTTGCCCATAGGAAAAGTGAAACTTGCCTCATTAATTTAATTCTTTCCACATTTCTGGCCAGAGACCAAATTGGTCAAGAACCAGATCAAATTTTCCCACAAGGTCAACACTAAACCTAACCATGAATTTGATTCAGTGCTTATTCAATTCGGTTGGCCACCAGAATTGTGCATAGAATTAAGCTCATGAACTGAGGTACCACAACATAGTATTATGGTCAAGTGTGTTCAGTAGTATCTACACTACATGGCATGCACAAGTGTAAGTGAGTCTCTTCTTTTTTTAAAAAAAATAAAGTTGACCGAAGAAGCAGTAGGATCAAAAGGAAGACATTCTGACACATCTGTCTCTCCAGTATCTCCTTACTTGGGCATGCACAAAAGCCTGGATTGCTAGAGAAACAAGGATTCTTGTTAGTATTAGGGCTGTAACCAAGGGCTTCCTGCATGCTAGGAAAGCACTCTCCCACTGAGCCATGCTTGAGTCATGCAAGAAACCTCAACTTCATTTGCTTAGAGAGGAGGAACATGAGACCCAGGCAGGGGACTGTGACTTGTTAAGGTCATGAGGTGTTTCTGTTCTGCTTACACAATCACCAAATGCCTCTGTCACTAGACTGTGTTCTCCTTGTGACTAGTGCATTGACTATAGGGCTAAGCAGGTCTCTGTTCTTACTGAGCTGACCATGTTCCAAGGGTGATAAGCACATCCACAGAACTCAGGGATACAGTTGGGTGGGGTAGGGAGAGGGAAAGTAAAAAACAGAGAGAGACAGAGACAGATGGGAGAGACAGAGACACAGGGAGAGAGAGATAGAAAGACAAAGATACAGAGAGACAGAAACACAGAGAGATATACAGAGAGGCAGAGGGAGGCACAGAGAGATATAAAGACACATACAGAGAGAGAGACAGACAGACAGAGAGAGAGAGACAGAGAGAGAGATTAAACAGGTAACCTGATTAAATTTAGATGGAACGTTCAGTCCTCATATGGAAAGTAGCTTTTATAGAAGGAAAGATATCAAAAGGGGGCTGCTTTCAGTGAACTGACTAAGAGCCCACTGTGGTCCAAATAGGGGCAGCAAAAGTAAAGAGGGGATGAAGAGGTTCAAAAGCCAAAGTCAGCTGGTTTTGCTGACTGGTTAGATGAGAACGGTGGAAGAAAGAAAGGAGCATAGGATGATTTTTAAGTTCTCAGAAACATGACAAGAAGCAGGGTGGTGAGACTAAAGTATGGAAACAATCAGGAGAAGAAAGAGAAGAGTGGTTGGAAGTAATTGGCCATGGCCAGGAGGCTGCAGGAAGGCAAATGTGATCTCTGGGATTAGGGCTGCAGAAGGGAAGCACGCTGGTCCTCAGGACATGTACAGGATACTTAAGACAATGAGCACTTAAAATAATTCAGACATTTATGGGAAGAATAACAAGGCTTTATTTCGGAGGACCATGTATTTAAGGAGGCAGCTAAAGGATTGTACATGAAGAGGTCAAAATAACTCACTCCAGATATGCAAACAGAACCAAGAGACTAATCCTTGATACCAAGCAAGGACTCCATGGTCACCATATTAAATGCAGAAGGAGGGTCTGATACCATAAGCCCTGAAGAACATCCACTTGATAAGTCAGAGCCAGTTGACATGCGTTAGAGCAGTAAAAGTGGCTGGGTGAGGGAGACCCTACTGAAATGGGCTGAGGGTATGACCAGGTTGTAAAGTGGTGATAGCAATGAGAACTGATGTCTATTCTAGGGATGTTAGTTTTCTCTGTTTGTCAAGGAGGAGAAGCAAGTTTTAAGTTATAAGAGGAGGTAAAATCAAAAGTGATTTTATGAGAAGGTAGAGACTTAGGAAGTCTACTCAGAGAGCAGAGACTCAGAAGAGTTTAGGAGGTTGAGAATGTAGCAAAGAAAGGGATAGCAGGTGAAACAGAGTCCCAGGGGAGCAGGAGGACGTGGCATCTAGAGCCACAAGGATAACTACCTAGGAGATTGTGAGGAACACATTTTCTTTTGACCCCACCCCAAGTCATGAAGCTGTCTGTGAAGAAAAACTAATGAATTGGGGGGGGGGGGGCATTGCTGAAAAGGTCCAGAAGTTGTGTTTTATTCTTCTGGTCTCATTCTTTAAGGAAACAGGATCAAATTTCTATGTGTTAGGGGGCAAAGGAGGGGCTTGAAAACACCTTAGGCATGGCAGTGTCATTAGGAAATGCAGAGCCTTAGTAAACAGTGTCTATGCTGCAGTTAGTCCTCTGCCTTGGTGATATTTCTGTAGCATCAGTTTCTGGCTCTCACCAGATTTCAGAGCAAGTCATTCTGTATCTGCCTAACTGAGAACAAATCCCCAGGATTTTTCTTGCTTGGCTCATTGCTTAAACATCAGTCTGTCCCAAACAAGAATATTTTCAACCCTGTCTACAATACAGGTATTAAGTCTGACAGAAAGGAGCCCTCTATTGTGATGGACAGTGGCAAAACAAGCAGGCCCTTCCACACATTTGCTGGTCTCAAGCCTCTAAAAGATTTAGGATGGCTCAGTGGTCTAAAACACCTGCTTAGGAAAGCTTAGGCAGCTGCAGGGACCGCGGTTCAATCCCCGGCACCATATGCTGTGCCAGCCCTGCCCTCAGGGCAGGCTGAGCCGGCCATTAAAAAATAAATAAACAAACAAAAGTTCTGAAACAAGAAAATAAATAAATAAATAAATAAATAAATAAATAAATAAATAAATGATTCAAACTTCTTAGGTAAGTCTGCTTTCCCCCACTCTCTTCCCATGATACAACATCAGTTCCTCTTTCAGCTGTCAGTGATCTGGAAGACCCGGGTATTTCAGCGTCCACTTCCCAATAGTTGATTTTTTAGCAGCAACCACAGAGAATGAGAGCAACACAAGATGCCCCTGGAAGCAAAGAGCAGGAGTCAGTGACCTCCGTCAAGTCCATTAGTCAGCTGAGGGCCTGCCTTCTTCCATGTGGGCAGAAATCTGAGGATGTAGAGTTCTACACAGTGATGTTGCTTAAGTCAAGGACTGTTCACCCACTGGGAGGGTAGAGCAGCAGTGAATCTCACAAGAGGCACTGTGACTTGGCATTTGCTTTTGCTGGTGGGTGGATATACCAAGGCTCCCAACCCAGGGCCTGTCTGAACCTGCTGTCAGATATAGTGAGTCTCTGGGTTCCCTCCCAAGGGTTGTTACGTATAAGCTGGATGTCCTCCTAAGTCAAATAGTCATTCTTATACCCTTTTGACACACATAGACAATGAAAAACTTTAAAATACCCAAATACATATACATAAATACTGTAAATAAACTTTTATTTTTAGTCACCTTAAAATACAGTACAATATTTCCACTCTTAAAAAATGTATTTAGCATAGGGTCTCACTATGCAGCTCAGACTCATAATCATCCTCCTATCTCAGCCTCCTCAGAGTTAGGATTACAGACATGTGCCACCAAGCACAGCCTCAGTGGTAAGTTGGGCACTCCTTGGGTGGGACCAGCACAGTATGAAATACCGGAGATCGAATCCTGGTCCTTGCGCTTGTCTAGGCAGCTGCTTAGACTGCTGAGCTATCTCTGCAGCCAGTATTTCTTCTTCGTTCCTGTGGTTACGGCTTTACACTTCCTAGCATTCCCTTGTTTATCACCTATTATGGTTTGTGTTTAGTTGTCCCCCAAATCCTCATGTAGTCATGGAGTGGGGACTTCCAGAGTTTGAGACTAACTCATGATCCACTGGGATTGTGGGTGATCCAAGAATGAGATTATTGGTCTGAGTACTGCTGGGATCATGTGTGTGGTCTGAGGCAGATATCCTGTGGCAGAAAGCCTGAATGTAATATAAGAGAGACAGAGAAAAAGGCTCTCTCTCTCTGTTGCCTCTGTTGCCATTATTGCTGTTCTGCCACCATGAATTGCTGCTCTCTACCATGTGCCAGTCTGCCTTGGAGCCAGCCAAGTATGGACTGAAACCTCCAGGAACTGTGAGCTAAATAAACATTTCCTTCATTTTGGGTGTTGGGTATTTGTCCCAGCAAAGATAGAAGAGTAACTGAGACAGAATTTGGTACCAGAGAAGTAGGGTTGTTGCTGTGACTAACCTGATCATATGGATTACAAGTTTTTGGAAATGGCTAATGGGAAGAGATAAAGAAGGTTCAGAAAGGTCACCTACTTGGGAAGAGCTGAAAAAGCTTCAGCTGTTTGGTAAGGGAGATTCTGGTCAGAGCTCAGACCAGAAGACTAACAGAAGGCCTGCCTATAAAGACCAGGCTGAGGAGATTTCTTCTGGGAAGAAGGACTACATTAGTTGTTAGACTCCTGGTGATCTGTGCTATGGCTTGTCCCAAAGATGGTCTGAATTTTGCTTGTGCTTAGAGAATTTGCCTCACACTGAGATCAAGCATGGCGGACTGATTAATCTTTCAAAAGTCATTTTAAAGCAGTCAAATATTGGGATGGTGGCATGGTTGTCATTGGGAGCTTTCAGCCAGACTTATGTTGAAAATCAAGAGTAAAGAGCCAAGTAGGATGATTTAAAATGTTATGAGTTTGGCTAGAAGGGATGTACCAGGAAAGCTGTGGAATGCAAAAACAAAGCTGAAGGGGCTGGGGAGATAGCTCAGTAGAATAAGTGCTTGACTGGCAAGTGCAAGGGCTTGAGTTCAATCCCCAGTTGAAAAGAAAGGAAGGAAGAAAGAAAGAAAGAAAGAAAGAAAGAAAGAAAGAAAGAAAGAAAGAAAGAAAGAAAGAAAGAAAGAAAGAAAAGAAAGCTGAGAAGACCTTCATAGTCAAGAAGGAAACAAAGAATTGAAAAAATGATCTGAGAGAATCAAAGGAGGTGGCAGTTCTTCACTCTTTGTAGCCTCAGAACTGCAAGGGAGGAGACTTTGCCTTGAGAAGAAAGTCGCAGAGCCTCATATTCCAGAATAGCAGTAGTGACCCCAACCAAATTCCAAAATGGTGCTTACATGGAGAATTTGTTTCTTGGAATCAAGGTCAGAGAGTACTTGACACTACAACCAGGCACTTGACACCTACAACCAAGAGAGAAGAAAGCCTGGTGACTGCTCCAGCTGGCAGGAGACCTTAGCATCCTCCATGTGGTGTTGATTTTAGGCACATTTAGAATGCAGGTTAAGAAGGTTTCCACCTTGATTTCAGAAGAAGGCCTAGGAAGCCAGGCAGTGTGCACCTGAGAGGGAAGTGTGTGAAGCAGAGAGTGAGAAGCCAAGTCACTGGAAGCCCCAGAAATTTGCAAAGGCCAGAAACATGGATCGTCTAAGGGAAACTTCAAGGAAGGAATAAAGATGGCCTATGAGAAAAGCCATGAGTGCTACCACCATGAGTGCCTTTGGGGTGGAGTCATGTAAGACCTTTGGAGCTCACAACTCACTGCAAGCTTCTTTGGATGTTCCAGCAGGAACTATGGGATTTAATGTTTGCCCTGTTGGATTTTGGACTTATGTTGGTACCAGTGTTTTGTATTCCCCTGTTGTTTGCAGCTTTTGAAATGGTAATGTTTATGTTGTCCTTTGAATGTTAGATGTGTTTAACTTTTCTTTTATACAGGGGCTCACAGATAGGAGTTTGACTTGGAGGGCCAGGGAGTAGCTCAGTAGAGTAAGCATAGCCTGGCAAGTGCAAGGTACTGAGTTCAATCCCCAGTACAGCAAAGAAAAAAAGTTTACCTTGGATATTGGAGCAAGATGCGAAACTTGGACTTTTCAACAGTGCTGGAACTGTCGGGACTCTGGCAACTCTTTGAGATGGACTCAGATGTCTTTTGCACAAAGGGATGTGCATGAGACTTTGGGGATCCAGGGGTGGAATGTTATGGTTTGTGTCTAGTTGTCCCCCAAAAGCCTCATGTAGTCATGGGGGAGGGACTTCCAGGGTTTGAAATTAACTCATGATCCACTGGGCTTATGGGTGATCTAAGGATGAGATTATGAGTCTGAGTACTACTGGGATTATGGGTGTGGTCTGAGGCAGAGAGCCTGAATGTAACATAAGACAGACAGAGAAACAGACTCTGTCTCTGTTGCCTCTGTTCCCATTTTTGCTGTTCCACCATCTGAACTGCTGCTCTCTGCCATTACCTCTCTGCCTTGAAGCCAGCTGAATATAGACTGAAACTTTCAGTAACTGTGAGCTAAATAAACCTTTCCTTCCTTCATTTTGGGTGTTGGGTATTTGTCCGAGCAATGAGAGAGAGAAAAGTAGCTGAGACATCACCACTGCTTGTCCTCTTGTTCCCATAAACCCTGGGTGCATGGCTGAGCACTGTACTACTGTACACTATCACATTGCACCATGCACACATAGAAGCCCTGCCAGGACAGTGTCTGTAGACACGTGAGTGACTTCTGCAATTTGTTCATGTCTATGAATGCTCCTAACGTGAGGTCTGTTTGTTTTCTGTGAAAGTCTGCAACCAAAATATTTGTAAGTCAGGACGTTACTGTGCAAGTCTTTATATTTGTCTCCTGAGTTTCAGTCACTGCATTAGTGGAATCAAGGGTCCCCTTGATATCACTGTATAGAACTTCCTCATATTTGTGCCACCATTCGATAGTGATGCAGCCTAGACGATGGTGAGCCTTTTAGAGCTTTCAGCAGTACAATCCACCCGCTGTGGCATGGGCACCACAGGTTCACTCTCTATGGCTTAGACCCTGCTTTGAATTTGTAAACTTAAGGTAATTCTTTCAAAGAGACTCGGAGGAAGACTCAGGGGAAACTAACATACTGAAAAACACTGTGAAGATAAGGTGCATTTCAGATTCTTTTTCATACAACGAATAGTCCTGAAGCATAGTAGGTTGAACTAACAACCATTTAATACGTTCATCATTGTATGGATCTGCATTTGGGGCAAAATCCAACAAGACTGATTCGATGTGTCCCACTTAGTACTGGAAAGGTTTTACCAGGATTAGAAGTTCCATGGTGTCCTTCATCGCTTACATGGGCGTTTGATGTTGGCAGTGTGCAGGGGCAGACACCTCGGTGTTCTTCCACTTGGGCTTTCTTGGCAGCATAGAAGTGAAAGTTGTTATACTGCAGAACACTAAGACCAGAGTTCACCCAGGATAACTTCTACCATTTGGTCAAAGCAACAACTAGGCTGGTCCTGATTTAAGGGGGAGAGGAAGGAGACTTCACCTCCTCCTAGAAGAAGGATCGATTTCAAGGTAGACTATCTAATGATCTCTATCGGGTCTGGTGTGGATGAGAGTCCACAGATTTGTCAGTACCGGACAGGTCATCCTCCCAACCACACACACAATGTCCAAAACAAGAGAGCCACTATCACAAAGAGGAGTTTGGTAAAACAAAAACAGTCACCGTTATGGTTTAGATATAAAATGTTCTCATAAAGACCAATGTGTCCAGAGGTGGAGCTTCTTGAACTGTGGGGTGTTATTCTTACCAATGTATAAGATGATTAAGGTGATCTCAGAGTCAAATGTGCTTTGAGGAGGGTCCTGCTTGAGAGTGATGGTCCCTGGGGGATTGACTTGGAAGACTGTATTCTTGTCCCCTGTTCCTCCCTTTCCTCTCTGTTTCCTGGCTGCTATGGGCTAAGCAATTCTCCAGTAGCACTTCCATTGTGGTGTTTATACCTCTGAAACTAAAACAAACCTCTCCCCTTCTGAATTGTGAGTGTCAGGTATCTTACCTTGGCAGTAGAAAAGTAAATAACACACAGATAGATCGCAATTTTGAAATCCAGGCACATGTTACCAGCTTACCTGGCTCCAGCACTGGACTATCTGCTTAAAGTCCTTAAAGTCCAATCTGCTTCCTAGAAGTGGTTCCAAACTCCATCATTTCTTTTTCACTTAATTCTGTTCTCTGGACTTCACTCTTTAAAATACCCCCATTTTCTATTGAAAAAAAAAAAAAAGTGGGCTGCATTTTCCCCTGAGCAACTTTCTTAGCCTCCTTTCTCCCCAAAGAAGGTCAAGGAGCCCTAAAATCTCCTTGTTTTTCATTTCTTTGTCCTGAAGTCAGGTTAGTGCTTCTTTCTTCAATATCTTTCCCTTGAAACCTTTAAGGGCTGCTTCTGTCCATGCTGCAGTCTCTTCTATTCTACTGTGTTCGTTATTCCCAATGACGCTGCAAGCCCTCTAAGCTCACATATATACATATTTCAGTACCCAATGACCACATTGAGTGCACATCCATAGCACATCTCAATTCTTTTTCAGTTCCTTCCCCTCTTTTGATAGCTAATTGTGGTATCGACTTGAATAAGAAATGTCTGACAAAATAGACTAGCACAGTTCTGGGTATGTGGATGACGGACTTCCTGAAGAGGGAAGACCCACATGGACATGGTGGCACAAACCAATAGGGTGCTAGCCTGAATGGAACAAAGAGAAAAAAGAAAGAAGGCTCCCATTTCAGTTCTTCAGCGGCAGCTCACCCTACAGGCCACCTTTGGATCTTCATTCCGGGCTCCCAGCACAGCCTTCCAAAGCAAATCCTGTGGCCTCTCAGCATGGACCTACAGGAGACTCTGCACTGAGCTCCAAGCCTGCAGCTTTTTATTGGCTACTGCAGCGTGCAGTGTGCAGATGGCCCTTTGCACTCTTCCACGCCTGACTCTGCGTACCTCGTAAATCCTTCATACATCATATATATCATATTGTACCATGCTTGTTATTCTGGTGAACCCTAATTTGCTAACCCTTCCCTCCCTCTACCTCTTGGTCCCCTTCCCTATTCATCTCCCTATTTCCTATTGTCTGTCTTTGATTTTTCTTTTATTTATATTTTGGGCTTAGCATATAAGAGAAATCTTGCAGTGCTAAGCTTGTGTGTCTGATGTATTTCACTGAAGATTATGGTCTCAAAGCACATCCATTTCCTACAGATTGTTAGTTGAAAGAAGGCCCATGGAAAAAATCAACAGGGCAACCAGAGGTGAGAAAATGTAAAGTGAAGTTTTATTGTCTCCTACATCTGTACATCTGGGTCAGGCGTTGACTTCTGACCAGGGATGCTTGGGGTTATGTACACAGGACTCTGGGTTTAGGAGACAGGGGTAAGGGAGATTGGGCAGATAGGTTGAGAGACGTTCTGTTTCAGTCAGTTCAGTTTCCATTTTCTCTGAAATGGTGTCTTTGGTCAAGATTGAGTTAAATTCTGCTTTCCAAAGTTAGATTTTTCTCTTTTAGACAAGCAGCTTTTGGGGCAACATTGGATCATGAGAAGGTTTTTGCATAAAATGAATCCAGAGCAAGGGAAGAGAGGAAATAAAATACCCTGAAGTTTCCCGCTTCAGTCATATCTCCTAGGGGACTGTTCCTTCTTAGGGTGTGAAGGGGTAGTGAGGCACCTGCAGTGGCAAAGACTCCTGGGTGTGCCTCTCAGCTCCCTCAAGGTTTGTGCTATTTTTATGTATTTAGTTAAGGTAAGTCAAAGTCTACTGTGAACTCTCAGTCTCTTCTTTCTGATTTAGTATTTCTGTGGCCTGGAAGTTCTCAACAGAGGACATTTTCCTCCCAAAGAATTTTTACCAAGGTCTAGACACATTTGTTGGCCCAAGCTGTAGGGGATGATGAAGTGGAGTTTGCTTCTCTTGAGTACAGAGTGGGTGCTTCTAAACATCCCACACGGACCCAGGTGGGGTCCACAGCCAGGAGGGTTCTGGCACATCGGTGCTGAGCTGGAGAAATCCCACCTGCTCCTAGTCATTATTTGCTGATTAATGAGTGAGCTCTTAGTGCACAATCCTATTCTATTTTCAAATGATAAAATGTGTCATTGTTCCCCACTTATCACCACCTACAAAAAGATTGCCCATTATTAGTTAAGTATTTAATTTTGGTCATTTCTGTACTGCTTTTATCCTGTTACCCATTATCCATTGTCAAGTATTTTATGCCTTAGCCCACAGAAAAGAATTGCTGATCTTATATTCCTAAATATTTTTAAGTAAATAAAAAATTACCTCATATCTTATCCTATACTTAAGCATCAATAGTTCAATATTGGTTTCAAATGACTTTTTCCTTGTTTTGAGGCAAAGATGTGGGATTCCTTAAATAAAATTCTAGCCTTTGCTTCCATGTAGGGTTACGTCACTGCTAAGAGCTCTGCCAGCTGCTTCACACAGCATCCCTTACATTGCTTCGATGTCAGCTTGCAAGGGCCACAGTGAGACACTGAGGTCCGCATTCTGTATCTCTGGAAGGTGGCCATCAAGATCCAGGAAGCCTGGTTTGGTGGAGATAGGTGGCATCAGAACACAGCTGAGCGTGGCTCAGGGGTGCTGCCATGAAAACACTATGAGAAGATGTACGGTCCCTCTAGATTGGATGAGAATTCAAGGCCCATCCCCTGTCACCCCTGCACCTAGCAATCTTCTGGCATAGCCATGCAGGAGCCACGAATTGCTAGCACTTCACAGTGCTCAGGGGACAAAGCAGCACGTCTGGTAACTTTTCCACACATTCAGGCCTCCATTTGCTTCACCTCATCCTCTCCTTTAAAAGAGTGATAGGACTTTTCTCGGGGCTTCTGTTTACTGGGGCTTTAGAAGAGGTGTACTCGTACAGATAATCCTGAGGAGATAACGGTCCAAAATTTAATTCTATTTGGCTTAGAAATGCACCTGATGTAGAATAAAAGGATCATTTCAAGCCCATGGACATAAGCTAAGCTGTGGTTAGGCACCGTGTGAGACTGTAAGGACCAGAAAATCATGGAAACTTTTGCTTCTTCTGTAAATGTTTTCTGTTTGGAGTTTCCATGGCTCAGATGAGATAATGCCAGACAGTTCTTTATAAGTTGTACAATACTATACAAATATATACACTTATTTCACTACTGCTTGGGTCCAGTTGGAGTCCTGTCCCATCTGGCATAAACAGAATTTGCTTTAAATTATTACACCATGAAGACCAGGAAAGTCACTGGATTCTTTAATCACGCCCTGCTGACAAGTCCCTGGATCAGTTGGTTGGAAAGGCAGAAACCCCTCATTGTTAATTTGCTGTCTGAGCAGCTCATGCCTCAAAACCACATCTTAGAGGAGGCTGACATGTTCTAATTAAGAGTTCTGGTGGAAGAGGGAGGCCTGAAGCCTACTTTTGCTACTCTCCCTGGGCCACAAGCTACAGCTTGGAAGAAGACTAAATAAAAAACCCCTGGCCCTTGATCACTCATGCTATGCTAGAAAGTAAGATTCCAGGAGATGAACTGTAATGTGAGTAATGAAAGACCCACTTTTTCCTCTGCAATGGAAGAGGTGCTTTGTGTTATGTGTTAGGTTGAGTGGGACCTACTGTTACTCCTTAGAAGTCACACTGTATGAAATCAGTATTATATTTTTATTATATTGTCCTAAAGGATGGGATGTCATGTTTCCTAGTGGTCCATTCAACTTACGCCATTTGACTTTTAATGACTCACAGTAAGTTGGCAATCCTAAGAAGCCACTTCTGCTCCACAAGACCTCAAACAGAATACAATAGCCTTCTGCGACCCCTCTCTGGCTGGCAGTCACACAGTGCAGCACCCAAGGTAGCCACACCTAGGGGCCCGAGATGACAAGGGATGAGAAATATCTTCACCATCCCAGCCATGTGTGGGGATTCCTCTGGCTCTAAGACAACACTTATCACATAGCACAGGGAGGCCCTGCAGGCTGCCCTGAGATGCGGGCTATGCACGGCACAGATGCCGAGGCTTAGCCTAAAAGAGGTGGAATGAGAAACTGGTGAGGTCAGAAGCCAGAAATGACTGCAGGGCTCACTAGGTCTGCTCTATGAGTTCAGGCCAGCCCTGTGGACAGATTGGCATTCAAAGCAAATCAGCAAGGAAACACCACACGGGTGGGAGGGCCTACACTCAACTTAGGCAGGTTCTCTGGATGCCATCTCATGGGGCCGGCCGAGGCCCTCTAAGGACACTCGTAGGTGGCCCACCCAGTAGGTCCTTCGAGCAGAACTGGGAAGAGAGGTCTCTCACTAGACCTTGAATCCTCTGGGCCTGGAAATGGCTAGATGCAGTCTTTGCGCATGGTCACTGCTGAATGAGTTCGTGAAGGCGCATCATAAGCGGAGGTTCCGCCTCTTCCCTCTTCCTTCTTCCCAACTCAGATGCACCAGCAAGCGCATACCGTACAAAACAATCCAGGACTATACCACAGTTCTTCTAAGCCCATATTAGAGAAAAGTTCTCTGAATAAAGTTCTTACAATGCTTTATCATAGCTAGATTTAAGTAGGGCATTCATAACACTAAATTGTAAGTTTTAAAAAATGCGTTTGTCATCCCAGTGACACATGCACTGTAAAATGGGCAGGAGCCATGCCTTATGTATCCTGCTGCCCCCAAACTTGGCATGCTCTGTCTCACACGGTTGAGGGTTAGCAGATGAGCATCAGGACACCATCCAGGAGGCAGTCGTGGTGAACCCAGGCTTCCATCAGCCCTCTGCCCAAGGTCGTGTTAGAGCACAGAGACAGGTGTGTTGCTCTGAAAACTCCTGAACCCAAAGCTTCCCTCTTCCTTGGGGGATCCACAAGGCTTACCTCACTTCTGCTGCTAGGAGAATCATTAAGAATAACTTGGTATGATCAGCTCCTAAAAGTAAACATGTGCATTTGGGAAAAGAAAGCCTTCAATTTTGCCTCTCAGTGGACACACACAGAATCACACTTCACAACTCTTAGAACCAGGTGAGCCCTCACATGGTCTGCAAGTCCAGAGCCCCACAGCCACACTGTGGAACTTGCAAACTTGCGTAGCTTTTCCTGGGCCCCTAATGAGTGCATGTGCCTGCGTGTGCGTGTGTGTGTGCAGAAGTGCAAGCGTGGATGCAGATGCAGCTGTCCCAACAGATATGCGGGTACACGTGTTTGGAGATTCTTATCAAAAAACTGAACCAGACTATTATGGTGAAGACTTTTGGAATTAAGTAAGTTCAGACACATGCCAGTTGGCCTCTGTTTCATAATGGAAAGAAGCCAAGCAGAGAAATCTCTTTGCTAATGACAACAAAAAGCAGTGTAACAGTGCCCCGACTGTCTCTCCAGCTTCTGCTTCTCCTTTTCAAAGAACATGCAGCGTC
>PVJA010007468.1:0-62634 GCA_004027025.1 Myocastor coypus | reverse complement strand
TCTGCACGGCCCTAGGGAAGGGAAGTTTCCCCTCAAGTGATGAGAGGTTTCATTTCTGGACAGCAGTAGTTGCTAGAAAGACCTTCTAGCAAGCTGAAGTGAGCATCCAGTACTTCCCCATTTGGCCGCCTGCTCTTTCTGCTGTGTGTTATCAAGCAACTCATCTGTCTCTGAGTTCCTGCTTTCTCTCTGTTCTCATGCCGTGCCTCCTATAAATGTAAAGAGCCTAAAAGTGCACTGTCAGTGCTACTCCAAGGGGTGAAGATGTTGATTTTCACAACCATCTATCATGATTATTTTTGTTTGCTCTTATGGGGACTACTGTGGCTAATGTAATGAATATTGGCTGAAGCCTTCAGCTATTAGAGCAGAGAAGTTTATTGGCATGTGAGAAATATCAAAGAGGACTCTTACTCCCAATTATGTTATGTTTGTTTCCTTAACTGTTTGAATTTTCCTAGTGAGGTATTCAGTTGGTTGACAAATAACATTTTAGGAATCACAAGCGAACACATTGAAACAGTATGGTAGTCTTTCACATTTTAATTGGAATTTTTGCCAGCCAATCTTTTCTTCCACAAATACAAGAAACCTCAGGATTAACTTGAAGATGGAAATTCTGATGGAAACATACCAAAGGATCAGGGCAAGTGGCAGAGCTTCTCCTTGGGATAAGTTTGTAGGACCATACAATACCTTTGACTTTTTATGGTCAAACTCATGAGCAAACATTTGTTCAGCACCTTCTGTGCTAACAGGCCTCACCCTAGGTGCTGAAAATGCCATCATGAGCAAGACAAACTCATCACTGGCCTGAGTGTGGAGTCCAGCAGTAACAAGGGCCACCAGCCAATTATAACAAGTTGTGATAAGTATTCTGTCAGGCTCCAGGAACTGAGGGAGGTCAGGCCTCCTCACTGGGTGGGGTGAGGCTGGGAAAGGCTTCCTGGGGAGACATGAGCTGAGATTGCAGGGACAAAGATGAAGAGCTTCAGAATAAGTGACCACTCTCTAATTCTCCCTGGCTTCTTCTGATCAATGTCATTGTCCCAAGCCCAGCCAGTTCACTGCTTTAAACCAGCCATTCTCAAACCTTAACTCAATCAGAAAGCTGTTCTGTTTTGTTAAACTTCAGACTCTAGGCTGAGATTCTGTGTCTGGGTGAGATCTGTACTTAAGTCCTTGGCTCTCACCTTGGGAAACCCTGGGCAACATTAGCATCCCTCTGTCCTGGCATCTACCCTCCATAGTTGTTTGAGCTTCTGTAAGCCAAGAGGAAATAGAAGTAGGAAAGTTGAGGTTGTCGTTCTAGGATTACCAGAGAAAAAGGACAGTGGTGCCTGACTTATACCTAGCCCAGGGTCCTCTTCCTTTTCTACTTCCTTTCCTTCCCTTGTCCCTTTGACTCTTCTGAGGTAGCCTTACCCTATGTAGTGTCTCCCAAAACTGCCTGTGTGCTGCCAACTTGTAAATGTCTCTCCTTTCCCACTAGCTGTCTGTCCCAATCCAGACTCCTGTCTCAAGTTGCAGTAGCCTCTTCCTCTTGCTTCCTCATTTCCTCTCCAGCAGTCCTCCTAGCCATTCCCCCAAATGCCACCTTTAGTTTGCAAATGGCAGTCCATCCAGCCTCCCCCCCCTTTTTTTTTTGCCCAAGGCATTGCTCAGGGACTACAGTCCTTACTCCTCACCACAGCCTGCTTGATTGGGCCCTGTGGCTTCCCTGTGACCACTGTCCCTAAGTCTGCTTCCACCACAGTGAGGTGCTGTGGCTTAGAGACGCCCCTTCTTCCTTCTGTATGTTGTGTTTCTCTCTCTCTCTCTCTCTCTGGGACACTCTCCTTGTAGAACTTCCCATGGCTACCTTTAATCAGGTCCTGCTCCCTTCAGTAGGTCACCTCTGATGCTCATAGTTTCAGGAGTGAGTACATTGATAATGAAGTGAATACGTTTCACCATGATGTGTGCCAGGCACCAAAGACTTAGGCATGGATCAAGTGGACAAGGAAGGAGCCATGAAGGGGTTGGATCACCAGCTTGGGGAGAGATGGCTCTGTGTTTATGGAGCCTCTGAGTGCCATGGGTGGCTCAGGTAGGCTGGATCTGAGTCCTATCTAAGAAGACAGGCTGAGGGTGAAAAAGCTATGGGTCCTTGTGGCAAAGAGCTGGATTTTAGGAACCATCAAAATGCATTTTTTGAGCCACTGTGGGCTTTCTGTCACTCTCTGGTCCCTGGGCTCCTGATGCCAGGACGGAGACCCATACTATGAGGGGTTTTGAAGGTTATACTTATAGAGTTTAGGCCACAAACCCTGATTAGAGAGAGAAATAAAGACACGAGAGAAAGAGAAGTCAGGGAGCTTCACTGGAATGAAGCCTAAAACTGACCTAACCTGCCAGTTTTATTGGTGAAAGCAAAAAAAAAAAAAAAAAAAAAGGCAGTGTGTTCTGCTGAACATGGGTGCACAATTATGCTGAATCTGTAACTTTATCAAATTGTTCCCTGGTTGCTTCTCCTCACTTCCACAGCAAGGCTTGCCTCTACCTGAGCTGGTAAAACCCCTCATCAAGTTGTTCTGACTCCTCCGAGTTGGCAGTTTTCTGTGCCCTGAGTCAGTGCTGTGGGTGCCTTGGCTCCCCTCAGCCCACCCACAGGAAGACTCCAATGTTCCCACTTCTCCTGGAGCCTTCAAGCCTTGCAAAACATACTGCCCACAACTTCCGGCCTCCTGCAGCCTGGCCATGGTGTTTCCAGTCCCCCACCCCGTAAGTAGTGTGACTGGTTTTTCAGCACACTAGATAAGAAGTAAAAGAAAGGGAACGAAAGGCCTTTATTGTCATTGAGGAGGACATGGAGATGATTGATGACTGGGAGGTGCTGGGATTCTCTGACCTGGGTCAGGGGAGGTGGATACTTTTGATAGGGGTGGAGTTTGACAGGCAGGCTCAGCAACACTCAAGGAGTTGACTGGGGGTCTCTTGTGTGGGCGGGAAAGCTATTTAGGACTGGGGTGGAGAAAGAGGAGGAAGTGATCCCTGGAAAGTCAAGCTGTTGTTTTTGGGAGTTAGCCATGCTGAGTCAGCACCATGACAATTTAGCAGTTTGTACTCAGGCTGGAACCTACAGGTGTATAAGCCTAGCAGGCAGCTACTTTCTCCAGGAAACCTTCTCTGGTTTCCTCCTTTTCCTTATTCTACAGAACATACCCTCTTTTTATTTTTATATCTTCATGGATCTACCCACCCCTCAATCCATCAATCCTTAGATCCGTAGATTGATCAATCGATTGATCAGTTGATCCGCCCATCCCACCTTCCTTGTATACAGCCATCTGTTCATGTGTTCATTGGCCATTCAATACACTTTCACAGAACACTACTGTGCACTTGGCGTTTATTCACCGCAGTGAGCAAGGATGTGGTCCCTGTCCCTGGGGCTTACAGTCTGATAAGGAAAAGAGTCCCTATGTAACTAACTGCAAATTAAAGCTTTAGCACAATTATGATAAATGCTGTGGCTATGCAGTGTTTGAAATGTGGTTAGTGCCTCTGAGCAACTGAATTTTAAATTTTATTTGATTTTAATTAACTGAAATTTAAAATTTAAAGTTAAAGCAGTATGATGGTTGTTATTGCTTGGTCTACGAAACATTTTTACTTTTAAGAAAGTCAAAGACTTAAAAAGAGTGAGCATGTCTGTGGTGGCACAGGCCTGTGACTGAGGTACTTGGGAGACCAAGGCAGGAGGAGTGCCACAAGTGCAAGGGAGGCCTGGGCCACACAACACGTTCAAGAACAGCCTGAACTGCCTGAGGGCCCTGCCGCAAAAACCAAAACAAAACACCATGTAAACTACCACAATATTTTCATTGTTTGCAGCCGGGCGTGGTGGCTCACACCTGTAATCTCAACACTCAGGAGGCTGAGGCAGGAGGATTGGTACAAATTTGAGACCAGCCTGGGCTACAAAAGTAAGCTCAAGGCCAGCCTCAACTGCATAGCGAGACCCTGTCTCAAAAAGACAAAAAACAAAACAAAACAAAACAAAACAAAACAAAAAAACAACAAAAAAAGAAAAGTTAAAACTGGATCACTTCTTGGCCCTTTCTTTTCTTATCTCTTCCCAGTTCAAAATGCTTGCATCTCTTAATAGCCAGCATTCTCTTAGATCTGCAGCTGGGCTCCACACACTCAAGCCTCAGGACAATCTTTCTGGCTCTTTTGCAGAAAATCGGCTTGGTCTGTCCACCACAGCCACCAGTTTCCTGTCATAATGCCGCTTTCCCTGGGCATACAGGGAATCCTTGCCTTTCTTGTACTGTGTCAGTCTGTGGCGTTGGTGCTTGCCACATTTCTTACAGAAATTTCGCTGGGTTTTGGGAATGTTCACCATGCTGGCCGGTGTGTTACCAACGAGGAAAGCTAAAATCTAAAATTATCTATGTGTGGCTCATATTACATTACTAAGACAGAGGTGAGCCAGGTGCAGGACATAGAGGACAAATTAACAGGGAGAGGAGATGTGAGGGGTTTGGAGAAGGCCACACTTGTTAGGATGGAAACTCATATTTATTAGGTTTCTAGTTTATGAACAAGAGTTCACATTTGATGTGCATAAGGTTTAGTACTAGCTGGACACCGTCAGTCTCTTGTTGCAGATACAGCATCAGAGGTTTGGGGAGGTAAAGCTAGCTGGCCACGGTTTGGTGCTGGTGAATCCCTCTGTCAAACAACTGAACTTGGCCCTCTGTCAACTGAGGGCCCAGCTGAACTTGGCCCTCTGTGAATCCCTCTGTCAAACAGCTGTCAAACAGCTGAACTTGGCCACCTGCACTGGATTTATTTGTATCTCTGTACACTGATTTTAATTCAACTCTGTCAAATTTCTCTTTCCTGATCTTCTCTGGTCCCTCAGACATAGCTCACCATTTCTGGATGCCTGCAAAAATGTGCTCTGTAATACTGGTGAATGAATAGCACTCAATGGATAATTTCTCCAAACTGGGAAATAGTTATTCTCTCAGGGCCTGTTTAAGGCCCAGGCCTAACTGGCTCAGCATGAAACACCAACATCACCCTCAGTCTAGTGCTTACTACCTCCCCTCAGCTTGGCCAGTGCCGCCACGGATCCTCACTGAGGAACGTGGTGGGGAACAGGTGAGGCGTTTTATGTTTCTCCTTCCTTCCCTGAGGAGGTCTCTGCTGTCTTCTGGTGTGGTTGAGTTCTGGAGGGAGGATGGGGAAGGGTGGACCTCTTCTGCTCAGCAGTGCTTTACTCACTTCAGGTGGAATGGAGAAGCAGCAGCTTGGGGGTAAGGGGTGGGGACTGCTGGTGTGAATCTGAAGGAGGGCTGTGCATGTGCACATGTGTATGTGCAAGTGCTTGTATGGTGGAATGCACACTGCACAGTCTCTCCCAGGAAATGGTGAAGTATTGCAGTGCTGATTATGGAGCCTGTGCAGCCACAGAGAGAAGTACCAGGCCTTATCTCTGTCCTCCCTGGCAGACCTTTCAAAAGACCTCTCCCCTTGCCAGCTTGCATAGAGGAGGTTCAGGCAGCTACTCTGCCACTGGTATCTTTTCAGTTCCCCTTTTTCTGCACAGGAAAGCGTGGAGCTAGACCAACAAGTCCATGTCTGCTGCACGAAGAGAGAGCAGCCAGCTCCTGCAAGCACTGGTCTCTGGGAGTTATCTTCTTATAGATCTTTGCTTGGCTGGGCTATAGGGGAGGTTGGGAAAAAGGAGAGCTCTGTAAAGCCCCTCTCCCACCTCATTCTGGTGCATAACCTCTCACACTTCTCCAAATTAGCTGAATGAGCACACCACAGGTGCTGGGGGCTGGCGGTGGGGAGGTCAGGCCTGAGGATCCAAAAGGCCCTTATTACGATGCAGTTCCTACCATGCCCAGCACTGTGCTGACCTCTGGATAGAGCAGAGGAAAGAGAAAATTTGTGGCAAGTTTTTTTTCCCCCCATGGGACTAATAAAGCTGACCAGTGTATTTATCTGCATGTCATGGTGGACCATCAGGAAGCTGGATGATGTAAGGTTGGAGAGAGACTCAGGAATGGTTGTTTTCATTAGCAGGAAAAGAGGCAGCTACATTTCAATGCACTTTTTTGTAGCCTGAATTCACTACATGATCCCTGGTAGCAGGAAATGCCCATCACATCATGTGTGAGCCTAGTTAAGGTATGGTTTTTTAAAAAATGTACTTAGTGATGGGTCTACAGGGTGTTCAGGGTCTCACTACTAGATTGGACTAACAGTGATCTGTCTGCTTACAGCCTCCCAAGAACTGGGATTACAGGTGTGCACTGCCATGTCCAGTCTCAGCTGCTGTCTCAGTGCACCCTGGGGGATGGTGCCGGTACAGCAGGCCTGGGGATTGAACCCCCACCCCTTGCACCTGCTTGTAGGCACTTAAATCTGCTGAGCTATTTGGCCAGCCCATGCAGTTAGGTTTTGAAGTCCATGCTCACACTGCATCTCAGTTACTCTCCTCTTGTTGCTGGGACAAATAGCTGACACCCAAAACGAAGGAAGGAAAAGTTTATTTAACTCACGGTTACTGGAGGTTTTAGTCCATGCTCAGCTGGATCCAAGGCAGAGAGGCACATGGCAGAGGCCAGAAGTTCATGGCAGTGGAATAGCAACAGTAGCCACAGAGAGAACAGAGAGAGAGTCTGTCTCTGTCTCTCTTATATTACATTCAGGCTCTCTGCCTAGGATATCTACCTCAGACCATACCCATAATCCCATCCTTGGATCACTCAAAATCCCAGTGTATCATGAGTTAATCTCAAACTCTAGAAGACCCTGCCCCATGACTGCATGAGGCTTTGGGGGGACAGCTAGACACAACCATAACACACCTGTAATGCGAGCACTCTAGGAAGCTGGGACAGGAAGCTTGCAAGTTTGAGCCCAGTCTGAGCACTTAAGAATTTATTGAGCCCTTGTCTCCAAATAAAAGAAACCAAAAATGATCTGGGGATGCAGCTCAGTTTGAGGCCCTGACTTCACTCCCTAGAACCAGAGGTACTGGAGAGCGTGGGGTCCATGCTCCGTGTTTGGTCATATTTGTCCAGGCTCAATTTACCAGCTGTACTGGGACCACCACTGATCCAGTCTCTGTTTCTAAAAGCTGTCCTAGGGGTTGTGAGAGGGCAGGCTTTCATGGCATCTGCTCAATGTGGAGGAACCTCAGGGAGGGTGGACCCTCAAAGTTCACTGCATCAGGGTCGGCTCTGTGGCTGGGAGCTTGTGTTTGGATTATGGGCACCAGAAGCAGCAGCCACCTCCCTAACTGTGAATTAGCAGTTTGGGTGGAACACTTTGCCACAGTAACCACTTCTCTCACTCTGGTTTATAGTTCTGCAACAGGCCTGACTAGGCATGGGCATCAGGAGGTATAAGGCAGCCCTAGGCTGGCAGAAGACTAGGTGGTTGCCTCCAGGCTGATCAGAGCCTCACCCTGGTTGTGGGAAGCTCAGAGCAAGGATACAGCATGAGTCCCACACCTGGGCAGGCCCTGCGTGCCCTCCTAGGCATCCTGCGGCTGGTACTCACAGGTGAGTTCTGTGTCCTGCCCACCAGATCCTCAGTGCAGAGAGCCTTTGGGATTGTCAAGTGCAGCTCCCTGCATTGCAGGTGGGTGACAGACCTAGAGGACATGGCTGAGCCTTTCCTATGCACCAGGTGGTGTTTTCCCTCTCTTCCTTTCTGTGGACCTTGTGGGAGCTTGGGAATCAGAGAAAAAAAAGACATGACACAGAGAGAGGCCTGGGTGAGGCAGCTAGTGAAAGAGGATCCCCCAGTATTCTCTGATTGGAATTCTGGCTTGGGTCCGGGAGTATGTGCAGGCAGGAAGGACAGAAGCAGAGTGATGTGCCCCGAGTGATGAGTCCAAGACTAAGTCAACTAACCCACTCGGCCCTCACCACTGACAGGCTGTGGAGCCTTGAGAAAGTCACTAAGGCTTTCAGAGCATGTCTTCCCTGCCAACAGTTAGACTGTGGGTAAAATAAGCATATGCACCCGAAAGTGCTAATCACAGTGAGCTGCGAGCAGGTAGAGGATAAGGGGGGAGCATGGTGCCTGAGTACCAGAGCTATGGCCTGAGAGGACACACATCCACAGCCTTCCTGAGCCGCCCTTTGCCACCTCTGCCCCGTGTTGTCATTGCTGATGTAGATGTCTGTCTTCTATCCCTGCTGGCGGATCTTGAGGCTCCTCAAGATCTGGGGTCCTGCCTCTGCAGCCCTGTGCTCAGCTCTCAGCTTGGCGTAGAGCAGTGGCTCAGTGTGCAGCTATGCTGGGCATGTCTGGATGGCTGTCCTCAGGAGAAGGGACAACTTGTGTTCTGCAGTTTTCTTGGGATGACTCTAGAAAACAGAACTGAAGTTAGGAGCAGGAAATACTGTGTTACAGTCCTTCCTGGTGTGGAGAAAAACCCTTGTTGTCTGAGGTGAACAAATGAGGCGAGAATGCCTTGTTTGGTGTTGACAGGAGAAACCTGACTTGGCAGGCCCGACAATCCTTGTTGACTCCACACTTGAGACATTATAAATTTATGTCCAAAGTGGACATTGTGACTCTTGGCCATTATTGTCTCTAGGTGGTGTCATTACTTAGTTCTCATCATCTAAAAAACAGAGCCGCCATCCATCCAGTCCAGAATGCCTTCTACCCTTCATGCTCCATCCACACCACTGCCATCTAGTGGGCCAGATCTTCCAAGTGTATTTCCAGTTCCGTTTTGCACCATTCCAAGCTGGCTGTCACCTCAGCCTCCCTGACTGGCTCCTTACTCCCTTCCCTCCACCCTCCATGTTGGCCTCTCTAGAAATGCAAATGAGATTGCCTTGAACTTGTGTTTAAAGTATGTTTAACAGCTGTTGATCACACAGGATGGAATCACAATTGTTACTGTGTCCCACAGGGCTCCTTTCCTTCAAGGCCTCTTGACCACTCAAACAAATCCTACAGCTCTCTTGGTTTCTTTGGTCCTCTAAGCATTTCCCATTGGAGGTGCTTTTTACCTGTTATTTCTGCCATCCGGAAAGATCTTTCTGGACCCTTCCATGTGGCTAGTTCATATTATTTTATTAATTTTAGCCTAAAATATATTTCTTGGATCATGTTTCCAGAATGAGTACTCCTAACATCTCTGTGTTCTTTGAGTTTTCTAAGAACACTGAGCCTGAGGTATGATTTGATCTGTATTTTCTGCCTATTCATTGCTATCTCTTTGTGAACTCCCTGGGGCTGGGGCCTTTATACCATGTGTCTCTCTTATAGTCTGAGAGCTGGTTGCACGCCACTCTCTGTGTGCGCTCATAGTCACTGTCTTTTGCAGCTGGGCAGCCCTTCATCTCTCTGATGGGCCCATCTCAGAGGATAATTCCAGAAACATCAGAACCTTTCAACTGCACTGCCGGCCCCTTCAGCTCTGGGGACTTCAACGTCACCTGGTTTAAGAACAGTGATGAGCATCCAGCCTCAGCCCACTATCAAGTGGCTGATGCTAATGGCACTTACTTCATTACAAGCAAGGCGTGGGTGACACTGACTGGAGAAGATGTCTTGTCTCAGATCACTTGTGAAATCACTCATGGAGACCTTGAGGAGCCCCTGCAGATGACCATGAACCTCTCCCAAGTGCTCTACAGTGAGTAGGCTGAGCAGTGTGCTTGTGTGTGTGGGTATCCTGGTGGCACTGGCTTGGAGGTCTTTGCCCAAAGCCTCATTTAACAAATGGAGTTCTGAAATTCTACATCACTACCCAACCAAGCACGGAGATAAAGGAAAACACAGAGGCTGGCTGTGTGCCTGGGTTTTAATCTCGGCTGGGCCACTTCACAGGTTGTGTGACCTCGGGACCACTTTTTTCTTTCTTTGTTTTTATACTTTAAAGAGAAAAAAACAATAAAAACAGTTACACTGAATTTCAAAGTAAGATAATAGAAAATTAACAATGGTTATTATATTGCATGTTGTTATCTTCAAAGTAGTTGCTTAGATTACAAAATATAGGCATGAAAAACTGATCAAACAATATAAACACAAACTGTTCCTTTCACTGAACTAATAGTAATCAGTAATACAGTTATCTTAGCTATCTTGTGTGTGTGTGTATATATTTATTTTTTTCTCCTATTCCAGTTATTATTTCTTTTTGAGCAGTTTCTTTCCCTTTCATTATATTTGTTGTATAATGCTACACAACAATACACAATAATATAATAATTACACATGCAGGTTATTGATTTTACTTAGAGTATGGTCTTGAGTTGCATCTATTTACTTATAAAAGCCTCAAGTTTATCCTTCTATAAAGAGGTAGTAGTATGAGTAGTGAGTAGTACTCCATTTCGCTGAGTGGTGCTCCATTTAGCTGCTATAAATAATGGTGTACATATATTGCTGTGGTATGTATGGTGTTTTCATTTCTTTTGGGAAAAAACCCAGGGGATAGTGAGGTCAAATGAGGCTTTTAATCCTAGTTTTATTGAGGGATCTCCACAGTGATTTCCACAGCGGTTGTATCAACACTCCCACCGACAGTAAAAAAGGGTTCCCTTTTCCCCATAGCCCCTCCAGCATTTGCTATTGGTTGGTTTCTTGATGATAGCCATTCTTTCTTGGGTGAGATGAAACTTCAGTGTTGTTTTAATTTGTATCTCTCAAATGACCAGTGATGGTCCTTTCATATATTTATTTGCCATTTGTATTTTTTCTTGAGAAATGTGCACTAATCTCAGATGCTGGGCACATTTCTTAGCTATTTTGTGTTTCAGTTTCCTTGTAAGATGGGAATAAAACTAAGAACTGCTTTGCAGACTTCTTCTATAGACTAAGAGGCTTATTCTTTACGTAACGCATAAGTGAAGCCTGGCTCACAGCAAGTTGCTTGTGAGTATCTAGCCTTCTCATTATCTGGCCCCATCCTCCCTTTTTAACCATCCTTGTTCAGTTAATACAGGTGTGATAAAAATACAGCAAATATTTAAATTGAAATTTTATTGCAGTAAGAGATAACTTACTGTTAATCCCACTCAAGACACTCCCCTTGTTCAAGCACACTGGCTCCATTGTTCTTGTCGCTTTCTGAAGGGGCTCTGGACGTCCTCTTCTGTGTCTTTATGAGCCGCAAAAAAATGTGTGAGAAATGCTGCTGCCTAGTGTTAGAGAGTGGAAAGGCAGGCTTGCAAAGATGGTGTGGAGCATGCTCGACTGTCTTGCTCACTGGCTCTGGCACTGTGCATCTTCTGGCCTTCTTCAAACCCACAGCAGAAGGACTCCCAGAGCCTTCTTAGAAAGGGGTAAAAATAATGGGATAAGTGTTTTTAAAAACACTGAGGGAAGCAGTGTTGAGGGAAGTTGAGGGAAGCATTTTGAGGGGCAGTAATTGAAATATATCTTTTACCGTAATATATTTAAAAAATTTAAGCATTTACCATATATCTCAATCATGCCAATACCACTGTTATGGCTTTTAAATTCTAAATGCTTACTGTTCATACAATGAGTAACAAATACCCATTGTATGGCAAGTACTGTTCTAGGTGCTGTGGGTACAGTAATGAGCAAAATTAAGTCTGTTTCCTAATGGATATTGTATTTCAATAGTTCTTACAATTATATGTTATCATACAAAATATTTCAAACATACAGAAAATAAACCATATGCCTGTGTACTGCCACCCATATTTAATAGGTATCAGTACTTGTCATAGTTTGCTTACATTGTGCTTAGAAAGAATGAGAGATCTTGAGCCTGGTTCCTGGGCTAGGGAAACACAGGGGAAACGAGGCAGGCAGGGCTAACTTCACCAGCTTAGTTTCTGTTTCTCTGTCTAGTTATTCCCTCCCTGAGTATCACCAAGTCCTCTGAGACCTATGACCAAGATCAACAGAGAGTGAACCTCACTTGCCATGTGAGCCGTTTCTACCCCTCCCGCCTGCAGCTCATTTGGATGAAAAATGGGCATAAGATTCTGCAGGAATCCCCTGAGGTCACCAGCAACCCCGATGGGACATACTGTCTGGACCACGTACTGCCAAAGGAGGCCACACTGGATGGCAGTGAGTACGCGTGCTGGGCGGTCCAGGGTGACCGAGCCCCAGTCAAGGCAGTCATCATAGCGCAGGGCTCCAAGGGCAAAGGTGAGTACAGCTCTGGCTCAGCCCCTTAGGGCGGTGGAGTGAAGGCCAGGGGCTCAGCGCAGGGCAGGGAAGATGCCCGAGAGAGTGGGAAAACTCCCAGCCACTTCCAAAGTGTGTTCTCTCTCTCTCTGCCCTACCCCAACAGGAAGGAGTGGTCTTTTCTCCCGAATTCCATGCACTTTTCACATGGAAAATTCTCCATGTTACCTCACTTGGCTGTGAGACAGCTGAAGGACAAAAATCCCTTCCTTCCGGGGAGGCTGTTTATCAAGGCTGGTTCAGTTGAAGTTTCTGGAAGTCAGCTTTAAAGCGAGGGCCAGAAACCTTAACGGCCTTAACTGGGAAGGAACGTGGCTGCAGGCTTCTTCCCCTTCGCCTCCACCTTTTAACCCTCTCACCTGACTTTTGTGGCCTGAAATGATTTCGTCCACCAGGGAGCGCTGCCGGCTGGTGTTTGAGACCGAGATGGGCGCAAGCCGCTTTCTTTTGGTCGGATTCCTTTGGTCTTGGAGGGGAGAAGTACTATCGGCCTGGAGGGGCTGGGTGCATGTGGCTTGTGAGGGGTGATCTGATGGCTGGGGAGAGATGAGAGAACCCAGGGAAAGCCAGAGTTCGTGGCAACAGCTGTCCAGTGAATTACATAGCAGATAAGGAACTTTTTTTTTTTTTTTTTTTTAACAGACCATGTGCCTCTCTCTGTGCAGTGCAGTAAGCAGATAGCTTGGGCATGCTTTTAGAAACAGGATGGAGGGATGTGATCTTCACAGAGGAGGCTTCCACCTTGTCCTCTCTCTCTCCAGGACAGAACTGCCCTTTATTTGCCTCCAGTAGGAATTCTTAGGTTCTTAGGGCAGTGAGAATTCACCTTTAAATCTCCCCCTACCCGCAGCAGAAAATTTCCATCCAGCAGGTCTGAGTGAAAAACTTCAAACTGTTCCTTTCTTGTGGGAAGCGAGTTGCATTAATAATTTATTAACTCATGCTGAGTTTTTCCATCTCTGTCTTAGTCTCCTTCACCCGCGTACAGAGTCTCTGGCCTGCGGATGTAGAATGAGCCACTGAGAGCACTGCTTTGATGATCGCGTTACCCACGCGGCGGATTTTCAAACTCCAGAGCTGCCGAGAGAGGGCAGCCTCTGCCTCTTCAGGCCCTCAGACCTCTTTCGGTTAGGCATTAACACACCTTGGAGGAGGAACTTCTTTAAGCAACCCTAAAGACTTCATCAGCACCTTGTCCCTTGTACACTCTCCCCTGTGCCCTGTTCCTATTTGGCTAATGTCACAGAGCATTCACTTCTCCATGTGGTTGGATCTTGTGCCATCTGGAAGGTGCCATAGGTCTAAGACCTGAGCAATCTTAGCTTCTTGGGATAGCTTAGGATGCATCTGTCTGTTCAGAAATTCAGCGCGTCTTCCTGTAATTTCCTCTTCTATCCTACCAGAGAATGCAAACTTTAGTGTTCTCTCAAGTCTCTTCTCGGATCTGCATCTTAAATACCCTGCTTTGGATATTCATTTCTCCTCAACTGTCACAGCTGTCTGCACTATTCAGTTTGCACAATTGGTGCTTAAGCTATAGGGTTTTCTGAAAGTTCCCAGCCTGGGATTTTATCATACTGGTGAGCAGCTCCCCATGTCCTTGGAATAGGGGAAGCTCTTACACTTGGAGGTGGCCACATGGTGGAGATTCAGGGACCAGTGTCACAGTACAGGGCTTCCCCTTGCCATCTGTGTGACCTCAGGCAAAACAGCTGTCTTTCTGCGTCATCTCTTCTGTGCAGTGGTGGTTATTATTCCTACCTTGTTGAGACCCATTGAGGTTTGTTTTTTCAGAGTTAGTAAATTAAGGAAAGGGGCTGGTGTAGAATATGCGGCAGAGGCTGATGGCTCCACAAGCAGCAACCATCAGCAGCAGGCATAAGGACTGTCTGTGGAGTTGTCCCTCATTCTAGCTTTTTTCTTTTTTGTCTTTTTGAGACAGGGTCTCGCTATGCAGTTGAGGCTGGTCCTGAGCTCACTTTTGTAGCCCAGGCTGGTCTCGAACTCGCACCAATCCTCCTGCCTCAGCCTCCCGAGTGCTGGGATTACAGGTGTGCACCACCACGCCCGGCTCCTCATTCTAGCTTTAATGTGATCAGAGAAAGAAAAGGCTCATAGAGAGTCGCAGACTTGGCCCATGGCTTCACAGAGAACAGAACTGACTGTGGAACTCAGGAATTTTGACCTCCTGCATGGTATCTATCTGGACAGTGCAGTCCATAGTCAGGGCTTTAAAATTATTGTTTCCACTCTCTATAATGCAAGAAAGGAAAAGATCATTGATCAATATAAAGCCAGTGGAAGCAGTCATGCTGTAGCAGGAAAACTCTTGGCTTGAGGTAGAATTCCCGAGTTCCACAGCCAGTTCTGTTCTCTGTGAAGCCATGGGCCAAGTCTGCGACCCTCTCTGAGCCTTTTCTTTCTCTGATCACATTAAAGCTAGAATGAGGGACAATTCCACAGACAGTCCTTATGCCTGCTGCTGATGGTTGCTGCTTGTGGAGCCATCAGCCTCTGCCGCATATACTACACCAGCCCCTTTCCTTAATTTACTAACTCTGAGGATTAAGGATCATCCCCGCTTTACAGATAAGAGTATGGGAGTTAAGTTGTTTGGACTCATCTAGGGGAGGCTCAGGAATGCAAAGTTGGGCTCAGTGGCTTCCAAAGTCCACATTCTCACCTCTTCCCACGCCCAGCCTGTGAGCAGTAAAGGATCTCCCTTTTTAAAGGACCAGGGACAGGGCTGAGTGGTGATCAGTGGCACTAGCTCTGGGACTAGACTAACTGGCTCAGAACCTTTAGCCCCTGGGAGTCAGTTTCCTCATCTGTAAAATGGGGTGTCTCTAGCAGATTTGCTGTGAAAACTCAGTGAATTGGGAAAGATCCCTTGAGCAGGATGTGACATGGATGTTTGCTGTGTGATTCTGGCCTCCCTACAGACTGCGTAGTCCCTTGTGGCTTCCCATCCAGTCTCTGACAATGGCTTCAGTTCAAGTGTATCATCAGAGAACATTTAAACCCTATGACAGGGAAGCAGCAGAGATTCTGAAGATTCATTCATACATGGATTCAAGCAAATATGGCATGGGCTTACAAGGGTTTCTCCTTGCAGGAAGGATGTCATCGGAAAGGACTTCTGACAAGTTGGAAGGCCCCCAGCAGCGCTTTGAGCCAGGCACAAGCATCCAATTGATATACACACTGTTCCGATTACGCACACGTCATGTTACGATGATCTGGCTCAAAAACAACCACAAACTCCAGACCGAGTCCCAGACCAAAGTCCTCTCTAATGGAGACACCTATAATGTCACCAGCACTGTGTTGGTCCCACTGAACAAAGGTGATGTGTTATCCTTTGTACGCTGTGAAGTCAAGCACAAGTCATCACTGCTTCTCCAGAAAAATATCAGCCTGAGCCAGTACCTCCGTGGTAAGAACTTTCTTTTTGTTTGGCTGAGTTAGTTCAGAGTCAAGCAGGATACTTCTCTGGTTGTTAATTTTTCCTCTGAGAAAAGCTGTCCCTTGGCTCTGCAAGGATTAAATAATTAACACCTATAAAGTACTTGGCTTAGTGCCTACAGCATACTGACCAGGCAAAGATGGTGTTTGCTGTTAGTTTTCTTATTATTGTCAGAAATCCTTTCCTTTATTTGTAGTATCTTTTGGACATTTAATTTTATTACTTATAATAATGCTTTGTGAACTTCTAAATTTCAGAGATTATGATGGTATTCTCTTGTTACTTCTAGCTGGTGATGAATCTAACTTTTATTGGTTTTGCTTGCTTGGTTTTCCTGGGCTGGACCAATTTTTGGAAGATCTGTAAAGTTATAAAATAGCATACCTAGAAAAAAATCATAGTGATTATCTCAGTATTTCTAACAACTCTAAAGTCCTGATTAGTCAAGTGGGTGGTCCAAGGAAGCATACTGTAGCAGTATGGTGAAATTCTTGAAGCATATTGGACTTTAAAATTTACAAAACATTTTTCTCTTCATTTTCCTATCCACAAAAATAGAATGACTAGTGTGCCACTATTATGGAAGTGAACACATTATTTTCTATACAGGAAGATAATGACATTAATGCCTCAAGCCCAGTACACTGTTAACAAAGCACAGTCATGGGGAACTGACTTAGTTAATGTGTGCAACTTGTGTGTTGCTTGTCCTGTTTGTTGGTTTCAGAGGGAAAATGGCATGCATAGCAACCTTGTTTATCTGATGAGCTAGAGATCTTAGACGTGAGTCCAGACTTCCAGCTCTACTGTTGGTACCAATTGTGGGGTTATCTATGAATTCCCCAAGTTCACTATCTTAGGCTGGAAGCTGATAGTGCAGAGGTCCTCCTTATCCAGCTGTTTATTATATAATTCCTTAGTGCTAGGATGGTTGTTTTGAGAAAAAAATAGTCGTGGAAAATATGATTGGTCATAAGTCACTCCTATGCTAAGCTGCTCCTTGTTCACACAGCACACAGCTTAGATTGAGTCTCCTACCATGGAATGTATTTGTGAGTGTTTTAGGACTTGGGTAGAGGGAGTGGGAGGTAATGGTTAGGTTCAGGTTGTGGGGAGCCAGAGATAGGTTGAGATCAATGAAAGGTCTGGGTGTCTTATGGGCAACTGGGAATATTTTGAAGAGCAGTGTAGATTGTGCCTCAGACTTGTTCCAAGAGGGAGGGGAGGCTGGGATGTGACTTCATGGGTAGAAGACATTTCACTGTCATAGGGAAAGCCAACGCAGAGAAGTGGGGAGATGTTTGGGGAGCTTAAGGTGGGACTCTACATGTGGCACTACCTAGCACTGCTGCCCAGAGGTTGGCTGGTAGAGGTGCTGGAGCCCATAAACCCTCACTGGAGCAGGTCAACCTGGCCTTTTAAGAAGCCTGGTAACATCAGATTAAACTGTGCAGGCACAGCCCACATGGGTGGCACAGTGAAATTGAACTTTTGCAAAAGTTGTGTTTCAGGAAGTCGATACAAATGGCCTTGGCTACTGCTGGGACATAGGCAAAGCTTTGACTGGGTCGAAACAGAAGAAGAAGGTGGAAAAAGTCTCTGATGATAATGATACCATGGGTACTTCAAAGAGAAGCACTTTGATTAAAAGAGGATCTTGTGAAAACTGATAGAACACTCAAATAATTTCAAATACTTTTTCAAAATAACCTTTTAACCAAGGTGCTTGTGAATGGGGGAATTTAAAATAAAAGGGGCTGGGGAGATAGGTCTGTGGGACAAGTACCTGCATTGCAAGTGTAAGGTCATGAGTTCGAATGCCAGTCTCGCAAAATAAATACAGAAAGAAAGAAAGAAAGAAAGAAAGAAAGAAAGAAAGGATTTGTAGGTCCTATGGTTTAAATTTTGGCTAAAAAGCCATGTTAGCTTCCTTGTGCTCTTGCCACTTATTTCTCCTAAGAAGTGATGCATAGTTGTGGTTATATTCTGTATATAACTAAAATGTGCATTAAATAAAAATGATTTTAATAATTTAAATAATTTTAAGAGTGAAGTTTTAGCTAATTTTTAAAAATTCTATTTTAAAGAATAAGAACAGAAGCAAAAGCAAATAGAACAAGACAGAAATGATAACATACAACAATATGTACATTACAGATTTTCAAAACAGGAATAATTAATAATGCTAGCATATTATCTATTTTAATCATCAAATCTGTTATTTGGATTTTTTTTTTCAGGATTGGGGATCAAACTCAGGACCTTGCACTTGCCAGGCAAGTGCTTATTCTACTGAGCTATCTCCCTGGCACCTCAGATTAACAGATATAGTTGTGCAAGATTGGGGAAAATAACTGACTTTTGGCACCTTGCTTTAAAGAAATCTTATTTTTCTTTGTCTTTTAAAATTTATTTTAAAGAGAGTATAATAATTGATAAGACATTAGAAAAAGTACACATTTAGAGACTAAGATGAGAAGTGTTCAACCATGCATTTTGTATCACGCATTGTTTTCCTTGATGTAGCTGCCAAGACTGCAGATATCAACATACAGAGTTAGTCAAGGTGAAAATTCTAAACATTAAAAGCTACTTTCAAAAAGCTGATGAAAATTATTAGTACAATCATTTCAGCCATCCTGTGTATACACTAGCATGTTTTCCTTCCTTTTTCCTGTCTTTATCCTTTCTCTCATCTTCAATGTTTAATTCTTAAATTCCATTTCTTTTCACTTTACTATATCTATTATACCTTTCAGGTTTTATTTCTCCTTTTAGGTTCTTGCACTGGGAGACAATATGATATTTACACATGTGGGTCTGATTTATTTCACTTAGAGTACAGCCTCTAGTTGCATCCACTTACCTATGGAGGCTTCAAGTTTGTCTTTCTTTATAGCTGAGTGGTACTTCATTGTATAAAATTACCACACCTTTTTCATCCATTCTTTAAATGATGGGCATTTTGGATATTTCCAAGATTTGGCTGCAACAAATAGACTAGTCAGATTTTTTTTATTTGTCAATTAACAAAGATCTCTTATCAGAAAAACTTGGAGAGAAGTAGAATCTTTGATCTATAATTAATATGCATATTTTGCACTTTGATATTTTGTTTTGTCTTAACAATACTTCTCTTCCTCCTCCTCCTCCTCCTCCTCCTCCTGGGTCAGGCTGACTTATGGGTGGGTCTGGGGATTAAACTGCTGTCTCCTGTGTCTGACTGGGATTGTCCACATAGCTGCTTAAACCACTGAGCTAACCCTCAAACACCAGCCCCCCTTGCTGTCCTTTCATCTTTTGTAACACTGAAAAAAATTAATAGTATATATTAAAAAGTGATTCAGTGGGACTGATTCACCCTTTTGTTTTGTGATTGATTTTGACTATATAGTGAGAAAACTGTATCTCATATTTTGGAAGAAGATGTCATTACACAGCCTTCTTTAACTTCATGTCACCCATCTGTAAAAATAAGCAACTTCCTGTAATTTTTCTGAAGGATAATGAGAATTAATAGCATCAAAAAAATTTGTTCAAAATTTGAATGGAGGGGCTGGGGAGATAGCTCCATGGCACAAGTGCCTGCCTGGCAAGTGCAAGGTCGTGAGTTTGAACCTCAGTCACACCAAAAAAAAAAAAAAAAACAACAACAACAACAAAAAAACCCAAAATTTGAATGGAGTCAATTAATACCACCAAATAGAGTCTAAAAATAATTTGGGTTGATCTGATCCATTTGAGGTACAATGTGTCTTTGTTGGATGAGTTAAAACAAACCTGAGGAAGATATTACACCTTGTACCCTTTGGAGGCTACCACTAGGCCTACCACCACTTAAATGTGATGTCAAAATCAAGCGATGTTAAAATGCCATGGCTTTTAGATTATACTCCATATCTCTGTATGTGTTTATAAGTATGAAAGCTTTCTCTATTTCAAATAAATTTAGGATTGTAAAATAATCAACCTTACTAGGAATCATAAGAACTTTAAATAATATTTTAAAATATCCTCACTATTGTATTTCACTTCCCAATACAATCTCTAGTTGCATCAATATATCTACAAAATCCTTTAATTTACATTTTTTACTCTAGTAATATTTGATTGTGTAAAAATAACAACTATTTTTACCTGTTCTTTAGCTGATAGGCATTTTTGTTGCTTCCAAGATTTAGCTATGACAAATTGGTGCACACATATGACTGTGGTATGATTATTTCATTTCTTTTGGAAAAATACCTAGGAAGGGAATAGGTTGCTTAAGTGAGACCTCCATTCCTAGTTTTTTGAGGAATATCCAAACTGATTTCCACAGAGGTTATGGAACTCCACCAATAGGGGAGTTCCTTTTCCCCTACAGCCTCTCCAGAACTTGTTGTTGGTTAAATTCTTGATAATTATTATTTCTGGCCTCAGCATTGGTTTAATTTGTATATCTTGAATGACCAATGATGCTGAACATTTTTGGATATATTCATTTGGCATCTGTGTCTTTTCATTTGAGAAGTGTATATTCATCTCAGATGCCCAATCTTGGATTGAGTGAATTTTGCTGTCTTCATTTTTAAAAATTCTGCATATGTTCTAGATGGAAGTCCTTTATCTGAGGGAAAGTCAGCTATAATTTTTTCTAATTCATGGGTTTTTGTTTTTACTGTTGATAATGTCTTTTGAAGTACATAAACTTTTCAAAAATATGAGATCCTAATTGTTGATTCATTCAAGTTTTTCCTGTGTAGTTTAATTTTATACATAAGCTCTCTACCCCTATGTCCTTAAGATTTCTACCTAATTTCTGATTGAGAAGATTTAGTGCTTCTGATTTAATATTTAAATCTTTGATCATTTTTGACTGTAGTTTTGTGCATGGTGATAGGCAAGGGGCTATTTTTAGCCTTTGGCATATGGAAAGCTACTTTTTCCAGCATCACTTTTAAGGAGGAATATCTTTCTTCCACCGAACATATTTCACCCCTTTGTGAAGTACAAGGTGGCTGAATGTGTTTGTAGTTGTGTCTGTGTCTTTTGTTCCATTGATCCTCAGGTCTGTTTTTTTTTGCCAGTATCATGCTTACTTCATCATAATGCTTTGTAGTATAATTTAGAGTTAGGGATTGTGATGGCTACTACCTTTCCTTTGTTGGCCAGGATTGCTTTTGCTATTCTAGGTCTCTTCAGGTGCCAGAAGAATTTTAGGAATTTTTTTTCTAGATCTGTGATGTATACTAATGGTATTCTAATTAGGATTGTACTGAATCTGTATAACAGTTTTGGGAGTATGGCCATTTTCAGAATGTTGGTTCTTCTTATCCAGGAGCAAGGAATATCTGTCCATTTTCTCAAATCTCCTGACTCTTTTTTTCATAGTACTACAATTTGCACTGTACAAATCTTTTCCTTCCTTTTTGAGATCATTTCCTAAGTTTTTCATTTTTTTAGATGTCATTTTGAAAGGTATGGTTACCATAATTTCTCTCTTGATGTGTTTATTGTTTGTGTATAGAAATGCCATTGATTTCTTTAGTGTGGACTTTGTATTCTGCTATGATGCTGAATTTGATTATTAAATCTACAAATGTCTTAGTGGAGTTTTTGTTTTCTTCTTTATAGAGCATCATGACATCTGTAAATAATGATAATTCCACTTGTTTCTTTCCAGTGATTATTCATTTCATGTCTTTCTCTTGTCTAATTGCTCTGGCTAATGATTCCTGAACTATGTTGAACAGGAGTGGTCACAGTGGGCATTCTAGTCTTATTTATGATTTTAAAGTGAAGGCTTTCAATTTTTGACCATTTAATATGATTCTGGGTTTTGGTTTGTCACAGATAGCTTTTATCAGGTTGGGGTAGATCATGTGGTTTTTGTCTTTCACTGTATTGACATGGAGCACTACATTTCGGGATTTGCATATATTAAACCCTGCATTCCTGGGATAAATCCCATGTGGCTGTGATGTATAATCTTGATGATTTGCTGCGTTCCATTTGCTAGCATTTCATTGAGGACTTTTGCATCTATGTTCATTAGGGAGACTGGCCTGTAGTTCTCTTTGTTGGCTGGGTCCTTCTCTGCTTTTCATATCAGTGTAACACTTGCCTCTTGGAATGAGTTAGGGAGCTTTGCTTCCCTTCACAGTTCATTGAACAGTATGATATATTTGGCATTAGAACTTCTGTAAATTTCCTGTAGAATTCATCTGTTAATCTGTCACAATCTGGGGTTTTGTTTGTTCGTAGGGTTTTGCTATATTTTCAATTTTACTGAATGATGTTGGGTAATTCAGAATTTTTGTATCTTCTTGGTTTAGCTAGGGAAGTTTCTATAGATCTAGGATTAGATATATAGAATATATCTGTATATATTCTAAATATATCTATTTATCTATCTATCTTCCTATATCTGTCTGTCTGTCTTCCTGCTTGCCTGCCTGCCTACCTACCTACCTACCTGTCTATTTGTTCTGTGTTTTCCAACCTATGGGAGTAAAGCTTGTGGAAATAGATATTGGTGATCTTCTGAATTTCTCTAGGGTCTGTATCATTGCACCCTTTTCATTCCTTTTTGCATGAATTTCAATTTTTTTTCTCTCATTTTTTTGTAAGGTTGTCTAAGGGTGTATCAATTTTATTTATTCTTCCAAAGAACCAACTCTTGGACTCATTAATTTCTGTATTTTCTTTGTCTCCATTGCATTTTTTTCTGCTCTGATCTTTACAATTTTATTCTTCTTTGGGCTTTGAGCTTGACTTGATCTTGTTTTTCCAAGAGCTTGAGGTACCATATAAGATTCTTTTTTGGGGGCTTATTATGTTTTTCTAATGTGAGAACTTACTAGTATAAATTTTCCTCTCAAAACAGCTTTCATTGCATCCCACAGGTTGTGATATATTGTATCTGAATTTTCATTTGATTGTAAATATTGCTTAATTTCTTCTGTGACCATTGATGTTTCAAGAGTGTGTTTTTAAGTTTCCACATGTCTATAGAATTTTTTGCACTTTCTTTTGTCAATAATTTTCAGTTCATTATAGTGTAATCACATAATATGCCTGTATTTTTTCTTTTCCCTTGAATTTACTTAAGCATGTTGTATGTGCTATCATATGGTCTATTTTGGAGAACATCCCATGTGCAGCTGAGAACCATGTATATTTTGACTTTGGGTGTAATACTCTGTAAAGGTCTGTTAAATTCATTTCTTCAAAAGCTTTGTTTAGTTCTGTTATTTGTTTGCTGATTTTTTGCATGGTTGTTCTATGTCTTTGTGTCAATAGACTGTTAAAATCCCTTAGTACAATTATGTTCTTTTCTTTTTAAAAAATCAATGGAAAAAAGAAATATAGTTTTTGAAGTTTCTAATACTAGGAGAAAATATCATATCATGTCTTTTTTTTTCTTTTCTTGCTGGGCATATCATGTCTTATAAGTAGATTGTAATTCAAAGATACATTACAAATCCTAAAACAAAAATTAAGTTTAAACAATAATCAGAAAACTAATTAAATATTAATCAAAATTAAATATTTGAAAACAGCTCCACTAAGAAAAAACTTTCATGATAGTAAAGAATTACTAAGAATAAAACATCATAAATACTGGAGTGGCAAATATATGAGCAACACTTCTAACAATTTGGGGATAGCATATCATACAAAGTTTTAGTATGTAATGGACATGGACAGTGTACATGATGCTCACTGGTGGCCAGGTATCACTTGTGGGACTGAGCTACTGCAATGATACAAGGGTAATGTGGGGCTAACCCAATATTTTTGATACCCACCCTATAAATCCAGACAGAATCATAGCCCATAGGGTGCAGGAGAAGTCAATTTGTAGAGTATGCTGGTGGAAATATTTTGCTACTGTATACGAAAGAATAATTGAGATTTGGTCCAGCAACCATATTTGGGAAGTTTTCTGCTATTCTGTCCATATTCTTTGATATCATTTGTGTTGAATCATTCTTTCTCATTGGTGTCTATTAGTCTTACATTTTTCATCTTTGCATCATCTTGCAGATTTATAATTTTTTTCCTGCATATGAGTTTTTTTTTTTTTATTGCTCAGGAACCAAATGTAAGAATTTGTTGTTCTCTTGGTGGTCTCTGGGAGAAAATGGTGAGAGGATTTAGAAAGTAAAGACAAGAGATAATAGCTGAAGTCAAGTAGTGGATTATACCTGATTGGCAAAGGACCCCAGAACAACAATAGGGACATTTATTTATATACCTTTGTGAAGTTACAAGACACAAGGTTGTCTAGTGACTAATAGCCAACCATGTCCTGGCAGGATATTTTTCTCAAGATTGAGGTAGCTTGACTTTTGAGCAATGACGCTTCATCCTGCCCTCACACATATGATCAGTTTCCAGTTTCAGCAACTCCCAATCAAAAAGTTTTAGTTGTATTTAATTATAATTTAAGAAGCCTGAAATCATAATTGCTTACAGCTTTATAGTCAGGTTATCAAAGTTCCATTATGGTGAAAGTATTCTGTCTGCAAAGGAATCCAACTTATGCCACTTGTAACTTGGAAAGTTCTTTCCTATGTAAAATACTAGTAGGTACAAGTATCTTAGACTTTAAAACTTAATACC
Organism: Myocastor coypus; assembly: GCA_004027025.1. Taxonomy (NCBI): domain Eukaryota; kingdom Metazoa; phylum Chordata; class Mammalia; order Rodentia; family Myocastoridae; genus Myocastor; species Myocastor coypus. The sequence continues at coordinate 38,351 of PVJA010007468.1, read as the reverse complement.
TGCAAATCTTCACATCCTATAGTTATCTAATCATAGAATGACTCAACTACTCTGCAGCTTCCTAGTGGAATTTATACTTTATCTTTAATGTGAAGGTGGAAAATACCTATCCGACCATCCATAATTTTCTGTTCATTCATACATTTACCTGTGTCCCCATCCATTCATCCAAAATGAATTATCTTATTTGCTCACACTACTGTTTCACCATGCATTCCTTCTGCTAACTACCTAAATCCTCCTTGATGTCAGGCTCTCAGCCTATCTCTAAGTAGAGGACCCTGTCTTCAGGGACCTTTCAGTAGACTTTTCACTATAACTGTCTTCTTTCTCTGTTCTTTTCCAGTGCCTCCTGCAGTAACAGTCTTCCAATCTTCAGTGTCCTCCAACTTGGTGATGATTACCTGCCATGTGAAGAGATTCTATCCAGAGAATGTGCACATCACGTGGTTGGAAGACTGCCATACATTCAAAGGAACTGAGGAACTTGTGTCCAGGAAGAATATTGATGGCTTATACACCAAGGAAAGCTCACACTTGGTGAACACATCAGTGCAGGGACCTGAGCGAGTGTTTACTTGTAGGGTGCAGCAAGAAGACCAGCCTTCCATCCAGGCCAGCCTCATATTGCCCACAGCACCCCACACCATAGACAAGTCCACTGAGAGCCTTGGTAAATTTGTTTCTTTTTTTTTTTTTATAGGAAACTGAGTTAGGATTTTAGAAACACTGGGAGAGGGAGCTTGATGATAAGGGAGATTTTTGTCTAATTTGCGTGTCTGAATCCTTGAACAATCAGACTGATTTCATTCAGCGGCTTCCTTTGATGTAGTTACCTGAAAAGATTTGGGTTTTTTTGTTTTGTTTTTAGCTCTTATTTTTATTAATATGTACATGTTTATATTACACAATGATTTAAATTTCTTGTGGGGACTGGTACATGTACATAACACATATCAATTCTTTTTTTCCTTTCTTTTCCTCTCCTTCCATCTTTTTATCCCCTTCTCATTTGCAAAAGATCTACTTTTCTGATTCTTATTAACTGTCCTTCATTTTGCTACTTGGATTTTCCTTGCAAGAGGCCAGCAAGAGAACAGCAAGAGCAATGCTGTGTAAGAAGAGCAAGTCAGGGGCACCACAATATAAGATCTGAAGTTATAGGACAAAGCTACCATGGTATTAGCAGCACGATGCTGACAACTATGCAGTCATGTGATGCACTAGAGCAGAACAGCGGCTGCAGTTACAACCTCTGGTGCAATCAAACCGTTTGATCTCTTACAAAGGGGCAAATAGCATATACTGGAGGAAAGATAGCTTCTTTAAAAAATAGAGATGGGAAAACATTTGTTATCTATATGCAGAAGATTTAATCTAGACCCATATCTCTTGCCATAGATTCATTTCTGTGGAGTGCATTACTAGCCCAACTCCCTTTACCCTACGAGAATACAGCTTAATGATAACTTACTAGTGAGTCCAAGATGGCTTTCAGAAAGACTTTCTTATTTAAAATAATCTGAGTTGTGTGGTGCAAAATTGCATGTATATTGTTTTAAAAGAGTTAGTTGGACAGCCTCACCTCAGGCTGCACAGTGCCCTGATGACAGAACAGGCTCTTCCATTTCATTCTTGTGTAGATATATCCCATGTTCAGTTTGCTCTATGGTAGTTAGAAACTAAGAAAGTTCTTTCTTGTTCATAGGACCTATATAATGATTAAATTAGTTAATAGTGGTATGTACTACATATAGTCTACCATACATCAATTACTATCAGGAACTACTGTTACTATTATTTGACTTGAGATAAAATTATCTTTATCAATGTATTTGGTACATTGTGTTAACTTGAGAAGTTTAGTAATTTAACAAAGTGACTCGGCAGGGGCCAGGGCCCTTACTTTGTAAATATTCTGAGCTTGTGGAAAAGGAAGGCATGGAGATCGTGCAGCGATAGCAAGCATACAATATGAGGGAGGAAAAGAGGGTTCTTTTGTTCCTTGCTCTTGTTGCTCTTGGCTTCTTCTGCCTTGAACGGTTGTCTCTGTGGCATGCCACTCTACCCTGGAGCCAGCTGAGAGTGGACTGAAACCTCCACAAACCGAGCTAACTAAATCTTTCTTTCCTCAATTTTGGGTGTTTGTCTCAGCTGTACGAAAAAAGTAATTAAGACAGAAATTTATGCCCCTGAGTCCCTTGCAGAGACTCATTTTGTTCATCTATAAATGTTGCTAATAAAAGCTCCCTGAGAGTGAGGTTTACATTAAATGACCACAGACCTTAAACAAATGGCAGTGACTGCATTGAGCTCTGTACCTCTGAAGCTGTTTGTACAATGAGTAGCACCCACATTGACTGATGTATGTCAGGTATTCAAATAAGCATTTACTGTGTGAAATTCAAAGCCTCATGGGTCAGAGTCATCTTTTTTCTGAGAGAGTAAATAGACAGACAGACACACAGACAGATGAATAAACAAGCCAGCTCAGGCTCTTGATGTTTCTGGAACTTTTTGTCTACCTTACTTCAGATATAACATGCACATAACCACATTTGATGATATTTCTGCTCTATGGCATTTAGGTCAAGAGACATCTGCCTTCATTTTTGTGGCCTTTCTCTTGGGCATCAAGATTCTTTTTGTGGTGAGTTTCACAGGCACCTATATCTACAGGTGGTGGAACCTTTGACAGGTAAGTTTGGGGTGAGTCTTAGTCATTAGGGAGAGAGGTCAAGGCCATGGTCATGGACTAACAACAAGAGGCCAGGGCAAATTCAGAAAGCCACAGGGTCCTACAAGGGTGCCTATGCATGTGAGCCAGCCTAAGTAAGCACTTATGAGTACTCTCCTTTTTGATCTCCAGATGTCTCTTAGAATTCTCAGTGGATATCAAGATTCTGTAGAATCTTGTAGTTGGAAAAATTCCAGGTGCTTGGGACCCTGGAGGGCGGACTCAGTAGTGTGCAATGGAATGCAAGTGAAGGCAAAAACTCCAAAGAGTTCTTCCCATACACTGCTACATATTTCTGAGGTGCCGGGGCATGTAGTATTGTTTTCCATCCTTTGACTTGCAGCCTGTGAATTTCTTTATGAGTTAAGTGTGTTTCTTGTGTGTAACATAGTGTTTAACTTTGCTCCTAATCCACTATGCCAGTCTATTTCTTTTAATTAGAGAATTCAGTCCATTTACATTGATAGTTATGATTGAACTGTATTTATTTATGATTGGAATTTTTTTAAACCTATTATTGCTTACCCCTTTTTCTCTTGTGTTCAATTGTTTCCCCTATTTGGTGGGTTCTTTCTGTTCTCATTCATAGAGCTCAGACAGAATGTTAATTTAAGGATCTTGATTATTATGTGTCTAGGTGTGGATTTATTTATTTATTTATTTATTTATTTACTTGTTTATCTTTTAATGTATTCGGTTGTTACAGGGTCTCACTACACAGATTGGACTCACAGCGATCCTCCTGTTTTCAGCTTCCCCAGTGCTGGGATTGCATGTGTATACCACTGCACCAGGACTCTGTGGCCAGCTCAGCCTGCTCTGTGGGTGAAAGTGGCATGGCATGTGGTGCTGAGCATTGAACCATGGTCCCTGTGCTTTCATAAACTTGCCCATCAGGTGCTTTCATCCACTGAGCTATCTCATTGACCCATGGATTTATTTTGATTATGGGCAATTTCTCACTTAACTGTATGCCAATTTTTTTCCCAGGCTTGTTAAATTTTCTGCTATTACTTCTACAAAGTCTTCTTGTGTCATTTATACTGATTCATGATGTTTCATTGTTTTTCTTTGTATTGTCTTATAGCTGCAAAATTGTTATTTGTTGGTTCCTTATTTTTCAGATATCTTTCCTTCTACATGAATTAGCTGTACTGCTGTCTTAAAGGTCTGAAGGCTTATCTTCCACTTTTATTCAAGTGATTTTCCTGCTTCGAATGGAGTTTTTAATTTCCTGAATATTTGTTTCAAGCATTCTAATTCTTTCCTGCATTGTTCATTCCCACGTTTCCATCATTTAATTCTCTTTTTAATCTATGCCATCTTTAGATGTACTGAACAATTCCTTCATAATTGTCATTTCTCTTTTAACCTGAGATATTATTTATGATGTGATTTATTCTGTAGCCTAATGCACATTTTTTTTTTTTTTTTTTTTTTTTTTTTTTTTTTTTTTTTTTTTTTTTTTTTTTTTTTTTTTTTTTTTTTTTTTTTTTTTTTTTTTTTTTTTTTTTTTTTTTTTTTTTTTTTTTTTTTTTTACTTCTGTTGCTATCATTTCAGAAATTTCAGTTGTGTGACTTCTGTGTTCTATGACCTTGTCTGCTAGACTTATTTTGCATGACTGGTCATTGCCTTTTGCACCTTTGTTCCTTTCTTTTGACATTTTAGAAGGTCACAATGTTCATATGAATTAGGAAGACATGGGAGGAAGGTTGGACATGAGTCAGCAAGGTACCCTGACAGTGAGGAACATAGGGGTAGGCTCACAAATGCTCCTGCCAGTGGGGTTCATTGTGATTTTGGCCATGGTGAATGGGCAGTATCAGCTGTCGCTCAGGAAGGCTCTCAGGATGATAGATTTGGTTTGAAGCTCAGCAAAACTCTTGAGACTGTGGTGAGTATGGGTTCGTCCCCATAGCTGTGGCATGACTGCCTATCTTCTGCAATATTGGGATAGGCTACCGCCCCAGATGCACTCTAGTCATGTAAGTGGGTGAGGCTCACTAAGTCCCTATAGCTGTCCAGTACCTGCCTTCCTTTATTAATGAGAACATCCTTTCTGAAAGTTCCTTTTCCTTTCTGCTAAGGCAAACTGCAAGAAACCACGAAGTATTTTATTTATCCAATAAATTTCTAAGTTCCTTGGATAACCTGCTACTGAGGGCAAGAACTAGCCAAACTCATCTAGATGTTTGTCAGTTGTACCTGCTTGCACACACAAACTGAACCATGCTGACTTCCTTTATGTTGATTCTTCCAATGACGAGGAAGTGAAGAATATGCTAGTTGTTACACCTGACCCACTCAGAAAGGTTAATTACATTTAGGACAGTGTTTTTTTTAGAAGAAGAGAATACAAAATTATGGTAATAAAAAGTTGAAAATGACACAGAATTTTGCTAAACAAAATAGTATGAACTTGACTCTATTTGTTGTATTGCAGTGTTCCCTTCAAACTAGTTGTTTAGATTTCTAGAGGTATGCATGAAAAAATGGAAAAAATGTTATAAGAAATTAAGAAGATAAAAGTTTAAGCATTAATTACTCCTTTCCATAGGCCATCAGAAATCAACAGTGTAATTATACAAGTCATCTTGCACATGAGCATAGATACACATTTTTTCACCCACACTCCACTCATCCTCCTTCTGGTCCTATTAAGGAAAGTGTGATCTTATTGGACAAACAAGCCTGAAGCTTGAGTTTCTTTGTTGGTCCCAGAGCTGCATTGCACTATCTTGGCAAGGATCTCTTGAAGGCAGGTCAGCACAGGGTAGGGTTCACCAAGGCTACCACAAGACCCTATGTCAGTCTTCTGAGTGCCTGGTATCAGGTCCCTGTAGCAGTCTTCCTAGATAAAGATTGGTGGCCAGGGGTCAGATGAGCTCCAGCAAGGGCTAGAGTTTGAGAGCAGGTCTAAATAGGTCCCCTTGGAAGTCCTCCAGTTATGGGTGTGTATCTGGGTCTCAACCAACCTCTGGCATGGGTGAAAGAGTCCTGGATCCAGGTCTACCAGGTTCCCCTGGCAGTATTATAGATGAGGATGGGCATGTGGGACTCAACCAAGCTCAGACATGGGTGAAAGGATGGTGGGTCTAGGCCTACAATATCTCCAAGAAGCCTCCTGGATGAAAATGGGTGGCCAGGACCCAGATGAACTCTGGTTATGTTTTGGGGACAGAGATAGGCCCACCAGGTCCTCTGACAGTCTTAGCATGAGGACAGGTGGCTAGGACTCAGAAGAACTCTGGCAAGGGTGAGAGGTGGTGGGGCTTGGCCTACCCTGTCTCCTTGGCAGTCTTTAGGGTCAGGATGAGTGGCCAATGATAAATGTGTCTGACAATAAAATCTTAATAGGGTAGTAATCATGAGGCTCCATCCACTCTGTTGATTCCAGGATTGCATGACACTATCTCCACAAACTGAACTTTTCAGTATACAGTGCAATAATTTACAATGTAAAACCTATTATTTACAGAGCCACACTCTGATAAGTATTGAATTCTGCTGATCCCCCCCCCCAAAAAAAAAAAAACATCACCCAGAAGTTAGTGAGTGGTATCTCCTTGCACAGACAAATTGGACCATGAGGGCTTTGCATGCATTGCTTTCTATGGTCACCTGGAAATAAAGAATACACTAGTTGCCACACTTCTATGAACAAAGAACTGTTCAGGAGAATCAGTTACCTTGGAAACTGTATGTTTTTATGAGGAAAACAAGCATGATTCTCCAACCTTTTTTTTTTTTTTTGCCCCAATGCTGAATTGCACTATCTAGGCAAACTGCCATACCCACTGACATCATGGAAAGGAGCACTCTAGGCCTCAGTTATTTACACAGCCACACACACCATAGTGTTGCCTTTTGTTTAGCACCCCAAAAAGAATCTCACCCATAATTTGGTGAAGTTCTAGGTGCTTGATGTACATACTGTCGCACTGTTCATCTTCGTCCATACCTATGTATGGGCACTAGGAAACAAAGAATATCCTAGTTGCTACACTTCTGTGTATGGAGCCTTGATGCTTGATTTTTTATTTATTTATTTTTTAACAATGTATTCTTAATATGGAAGCATTCATGAGACTCCAGTCACTTTGTTGGTTCCAAGGTTGCATGGTAGTATTTCCACAAATTGAACTTTATAGTATACACCACAATACTTCACACTTGAAACTTATTATTTACAAATTCACACTCTGATAAGTGTTGAATTTTGCTTGGTTACACCAAACGAGGCTCAGCCATAACTTAGTGAAGCTGTACGCCTTGTGCACACAAACTAAACCATGAGGACTTCTCACGTTGTTTCCTATGGTCACCTGAAATGAAAAGATGTACTAATTTCCACACTGCTATAAATATAAGAATACCATTCAGGAGAATCATTTACCCTGAGAACAATGTGTTCTTATTACAAAATATAATGAAGTACCAATCTCATTTTTGGCCCCAGAACTGCATTGCACTATCTCTGCAAACTCTCATATTCATTATGCAGCCCAGAAACAAACATCCTGTACATCAGTTATTTACATAGCCACACACTTCTGAGTATTATCTTCTGCTTATCACCTGAAAACAATCTTCCCCATACTGTGTTGAAAGTCTGACAAGGTCAGGCAAATCCCCTCAGGATTTACTTTGAAACCATGTACAATTCTTTGTGGAACTTTTGTCAGTGTCAGCTATCTGGATGAGTCAGAGCCATTGCTTGACCAGTTTGCTTTCTGTGAAAGCCTGAGAGAATGTTTTCTCTCTAGGTGACTCTCCTTAGGCACGCTATACATCGTCAGTCCCTTTATCTGTGGCCCCATAATCTCCTTGAACAGAAACTTTGGGACACCACTGAGTTATAGGATGTTACAGTACAAGTTTTCTAATGTCCTGATTCTTCACTGACCTTAAAGGGCTAAGGCCAAAATTTTGGCTATCCATGGAGCGCTTCCTTTTCTCTAATTTTTTGATCTGCAAACTTAAGTTGTTAACCATCCAGAAGAGAAGCTTAGTAATACTATTACCCTATAACATAGGCACTTGAGCTTAACATCACCGTCTTTCTGTATATCAAATGCCTTAGACTTTAACATGGAAGCAGTATTTTCCATCAATCATTGATATTTTAATAAATTCATATAGAATGTGATAAAAATGTTTTGTTATATAGGTCTTGCTTTAACTTGGCCTTAACCATCCAGCAAAAAAGTTTAACCATGAAGGCATGTTAATATGCTGAGCCATAAAAGGCTTAAATCAGCAGCTTCTGACATTCCCAGTTCTGCTGATAGCCCACTATTATTATGGAATATTGGACTATGAGCACAACTACTTAGTTCAATGAGAACAAATATTTGTACCAATAATTTTTAGAAAAATTATCATGTCTACATCTTGTACTCTGAACAAGTATTATGAAGACAACAGTATGCATTGTATTAATTAATGTGTTTTGAAATTGTCTCATTATTATCTCTTATTAAAAGTAATAAAGCCCCCCCCCAAAGAAAGTCTAGGTGCTTTCAAGCACACAGTATAGCAGTGCACATGCATAAGTATGGGAACTAGGAAGCAAAGAATATCCTAGTCACCACACTTGTGTATGTAGAGCAAAACCTCAATGGTATGGTTTATATTTCAAATAATAAGTTCTTAATAAGGAAGTACTTGCTGAATTCAAGTACCTACAATATTTGAACTGGCATCAAGTATGAGAAAGTCCTTTAAAAAGACTTCTTCAAATATAGCTGCTGTAACAGGAATGGAACACCCATGTCTGACAAAATAAAGCAAAAAAGGGGAATCTAAATAAAGGACCATTTTGTAGTGAAAAAAATGTATATACAAAACAGGATAGATATACAGCAACTTTCTCTTAGTTCAGTGAGAAGAAAGGTTTGCACTAATATGGTTTAGAACAGATATGTCTGCATCTTGTCCTCTGAAAAACTGCTATGAAGACAACAATATGCAATGTATTAATTATTGTAACTGTCCTACTAACCTGTTTTGAAACTGTTTCATTGCTATTTTTCCTATTAAAATGAATAAAAAATTAAAAAAAACTGAAGCATTCATAAAGCTCCAGACACTTTGTTGGTTCCAAGATTGCATGACATTATATCTGCCAGCTGAACTTCACCATATAAACTGCAATAATTCACACTTCAGACCTCAGTTATGTGTTTTAAATTTTAAAGAACTTAGCTATTCACAGTTATTTACAACATACTAGCTGCCACAATTCTGTAAATACACCTGGCCATGTTGCCATGTATATATATATATATATTTTTAGTTAGGTAACTAAGTTTATTAGAAATTCAAAATAATGCAATTTCCAATTTTAAAACAATACTTTCAGCATTTTCTCAGTTGGCCAGAGCTTCTATTTGAAAACTGACTTTTAAGTTCCACTCTGATAACTGATGGGCCGACCACATGAATGCTACTTCACACTAGCCACAGTGAGACAGTACCTAGATCCCTGAGCACTGATTTAGACTTTCTAGGACTGGTCTCCTCCTTGGTATTTGGGGACAAGGCACAGGGTTTCCTAAGCATGTTTCTTTTCTTCTCTTGAACATAACTGGCTAACAAGCTGACTGCTCTACAACTCTTTATGGGGAACACATAAGTAGTACCATCCCAGGCCCATGTCCTACTTAAGCGCTTTCTTGTACAAACAAAAGTAACTGGGAAGGAAAAGCAAAGCACCACTATATAGCCAGCTAAAAGGTTAACTTTTTTTAAAAGAAAATATTACTAGTACTATACTAGCTCTTGGAGCAAAAGTTACTAGCATCCCTTTTATGTGTTTTTAACTTTCACTGCCTTCTGTCAAATTCTTCAAATCATTATAAAGCAAGTATAAAAATTTCCACATAACTCTTTACTGGTGGACCCATACCTAGCAAGTTAACAATGGCAAAAGGATTCCCTTAATGAAATTACAGCTGTGGATGAGTGAAATAGTAAAAGGTAAGCCCTGATACAGCATTAAACCTATCTTTTTACATATAAAAATAATACACAGTGGGCTATTTTATTCAGTAAGATACAGGCTTTAAGATTCAGAAAGAATATACAAAATTATTCTATATAGTCCGATGTATTTTGCTGTATAGTGGAATAAATATATCTAGAACAGAAAGCAGGAAGTCTGTTCTTAGAGAAATCACTAGTTAGTACAGGTTAAAGCCAACTGTTCTGCAGATATCAGGTAGAAAATAGCTACTGTTGCACCTAGAACAGTATGATAATTATAAAATAAAGGCTTTAGATCTATAAACAGTAACAAAACACACAAACCAAATGAAAATGTACTAAAACTTAATCATTCATAAAAGCTGTAATTTAATCTGACAGTAAAACACAAGAAGCAATATTAGAGGTGATTTAGTATATTATATATTTTAGCTTTGAAAGCAATAGAAATCAGTTATTCCAGTTTTTTCCTATAGAAGACTCATTTTTCCAAAGCATTATGCACAATTTTAATTAGAATATGACAGATGATATTTCATAGTTTTTAAATATAAAAAAAACAATGATTCAAAAAAGTTATCTGCTGTAATGAGTTGAGGAAAAATTTCATAACTGATAAAGTATAATGGTTCAACTTTTTAGTGCCTGACAGGGAGGAATCATGATAAAAAGATCAATATGAAATCATTTGATTATAGTAGCAATACCTAAATCTGAAATGCATCCATGCTCTTTTGTATAATCATATTAGAGTCAAGTATATTTATTTTCACATCTATTATAACTGCTATTGCAAAGGAGAAACACTATTGTCTTATTTTCCGAGAGATATACACAGAGCAATTTTTTTTTCTCCTGGGAACTTGTGCAAACCAATATAATATCTAAATTCTTCACATAATATATAAAACAGGAGAAGCCTCTTCAGATTTATATTTTGAAATCTGGAATGCTGGCACTTTCCCATTAGGCAACAGTTCTTCATTCCTATAATCTAGCTCAGATCTGCTGCTGACTTCAGTCTAGAGCAGCAGACATGATTTCTTTTTAGGCTTCTTCTTTTCCACTGGGGAAAAGAAGTCTGACCATGTCATAAGATATCTCATTAACGTTGATCTTTGACTTTGCAGAAGATTGTAAGAAGGCACAGTTACACCACTGTCTTGCTAAGTTCTGGCCCTGTCCTTTGCCAACTACTCACTCATCTTACAGGTCACATTTATTGCCAACCAAAACCATTGTAACATCTTCTGTGTCCTTAACCCATAAAATCTGTTCCCTTAAATCCTGTAAATCATTAAATGTGGACTGAGCTGTAATAGAATATACTAGTGCAAACCCTTGGCTGTTCTTCATATATAAATCCCTCATAGCTAGCTGTATATTGTTCTGTCCGTGCTGTATCCAGGATTTCCAGCATACACTGTTGGCAATATACTTCAACTTGCTTACTGTAGGAATCTTCTATCGTTGGGTCATATTTTTCAACAAAAATTCCTTGGACAAACTGAACTGTCAGAGCAGATTTTCCTGTCTCCTGAACTACCTGTTTAAATACTGACAATCCCCTGGGTCTGGCGCCTCCTCCCTCTTCCAACCCCCTCCTCTCAGCCATTGGCCATTGCTCCAGCTTGGGCTCCTGCTCTGTGTGGGGATGGTGACAGCGGCAGCAACAGCCTCGGGAGCAGAGGAAGTGGCGCCTCCCTTTGCCAAATAATTTAAGATTCACAAAATGAGTTTTTTTTTTTTTTTTTTTTAGTAGGGAAACAGGCATGAAACTCCAGGAACTTTGTTATCCTAGTGATCAATTGCACTAATGCTGCAAAATCAATAAAACAGTAAACAGCTCAGGAATTAACACTGGAAACCACAGGTAATTACAGAGCCATATTCTTGTATAATGCTGCACACTGCTGCCTGTCTTCAATGGAACTCATGTTGGCTGTGGTAAAGCTGTTCCTGCTGGTGCACAGAAAGTAGAACTATTATACTTTCACCTCCACTGATTTGTATGGTCCCCAGGAAGTAAAAACATAGCTAACTGGCACAAATTGGTAAATACAGCTGATCATTTTACCTGCATGACTGGTGTTTCCAGCAATGAGTTCTTCACAGGCAAACATGCATGAAGATATAGAGACTTTGTTTACCACAGTGGTTAATTGCACTATGACCGCAAACTAAATACAACAGAATGTGGCCCAGAAATTCACGCTAAAAACTAATGTTATTTAAAGAGTCACACTTTTAAATGAGCTACATATTTCTGCTTGTCTTAAATGAAATTCACCCTGATTGTGGTTATGTTGTACATGCTTACACACAGGAAGCAGGACCAGTAAGTTTTCACCTCCATTGGTTCTTATGGTCACTAGGAAGTGACAACATACTAGCTGCCACAACCTAGCCACAGCTGGCTTTGGGCCTGCTTTGGTTTATGTCTAGTTGTCCCCCCAAAGCCTCATGCAGTTATGGGGCAGGGACTTCTATAGATTGAGACTTGACTCATGAGTCACTGGGATTATGTGATTTAGTACTAATCTAGGATTTGAGACTTGATCCATGATCCCTGGGATTATGTGTTTTAAGTACTTCTGGGATTATGGGTGTAGCCTAAGGTGGATAGGCTGAGGCAGAGAGCCTGAATGTAATATAATGAGAGACAGAGAGACAGCCTGATGCTGTTGCTTTCTGCTCCCCTGGTTGATTTGTTGCCTCTGTCGCGATTGTTGCTGTCCCACCACCATGACCTGGATTCTCTCTGCTGTGTTTGCCGTGTTCCCCTCAGCCTTGGGCCTGCCGAATATGGACTGAAACCTCCAGTAACTGTGAGCTAAATAAACCTTTCCTTCCTTCATTTTGAGTGTTGGGTATTTGTCCCAGCAACAAATAAAAAGTAACTAAGACAGAATTTGGCACCAGAGAAGTGGGGTCGTTGCTGTGACTAACCTGACTATGCGGATTACAAACTTTTGGGAATGGCTTACAGGAAGATACAGGAAAGATGTTGCCTACAAGTGAAGCACTGGAACAGCTTTGGCTGTTCTATTTGTGAGATTCTGGTCAGAACTCAGACAAGAAGACTTGCTTGAAGCCTGGGTATAAAGAATGGCTTATGAGCAGAGATTGGAAATGTTTGGAGAGGTCCTCTACTTGTGAAGAACTGGTAAATCTTTGGTTGTTGTGGAGATTTTGCTCAGAGCTTAGACCAGAAGACTGACAGAAGGCCTGCCTGTAAAGACCAGGCTGAGGAGGTTTCTGTTGGGAAAAAGGACAGCATTGGTCATTGGACTCCAGATGATTTATGCTATGGATTGGCTGAAAGTCTGTCGGAATTTTGCTCATGCCCAGAGACTTTCCCTAAGAGCCAAGAAGGATGATTTAAAATGTGAGTTTGGCTAGAAAGGAAGCACCAGGAAAGCTGTGGAGTGCAAAGATAGAGCTGAAAGGATCTCCATTGCTGGGAAGGAACCAAAGAATCAAAAATAGGGCCTGAGGGCACCACAAGAGGTGGCAGCTCTCCACTCTTTGCAGCTCCAGAATTGCAAAGGAGAGAGGCTTGGCCTTGAGAAGAAAACCGCAGAGACCCAAGTACCAGAATGGCGGCAGCAGCCAAACCAGGTTCCAAAATTCACTGGCATACAGAATTTGCTTTTAGGAAACAAGGTCAGTGTGTTCATCAAGCCAGGCACTCCACCCCTACAACCAAGAGAGAAGGAATCCTGGCTACTGCTCCAGCTGGAGGCAGACCTTGGCATTGTCCATGTGACATTGGTTTTAGGCACATGCAGAATGCAAGAGTTGTTAGGTTGAGAAGGCTTCCACCTCGATTTCAGAAGAAGGCCTGGGAGGCCAGGCAGCGTGCCTCTGAGAGGGCAGTGTATGAGGTAGATAGTGAGGAGCCTATTTAATGGAAACCCCAGAAGTTTGGGAAAGCCAGGAATGTGGATCATGCAAAGAGGGAGCAAAGCTGGCCTAGGAGGGAAGCCATGGAAACTGCCGCCAAAAGTGTCTTAGGGATGGAGCTGCATGGAGCCCATAACTCAGTGCAGCTGTTTCAGATGTTTCAGTTGGAATTATGGGATTTAATGTTTACCCTGCTGGGTTTTGGACATGTGTTGGTCCCAGTGTTTTGTATTCTCCTGTTGTACGCAACATTTGGAATGGTAATGTTTATTTTGTGCCTTTGAACGTTGGATATGTTTAACTTTTCTATTGTACAGGGGCTCACAGTTGAGAGTTTGCCTTAGATCTTGGAGGAGACTTGGGATTCGGACTTTTCATCAAGGCTGAAACTATTGGGACTTTGGCAACTCTTCCAGATAGACTAAAATGTCTTCTGTACGAAGGGATATGTACGAGACTTTGGGGATCCAGGGGCAGAATGTTATGGTTTATGTCTAGTTGTCCCCCCAAAGCCTCATGCAGTCATGGAACTTCTATAGATTGAGACTTGACTCATGAGTCACTGGGATTATGTGTTTTAGTACTGATCTAGAGCTTGAGACTTGATCCATGATCCCTTAGATTATGTGTTTTAAGTACTTCTGTGATTATGGGTGTAGCCTAAGGTGGATAGGCTGAGGTGGAGAGCCTGAATGTAATATAAAGAGAGACAGAGAGACAGCCTGATGCTGTTGTTCTCTGTTCCCCTGGTTGGTTCATTGTCTCTGTCGCGATTGTTGCTGTCCCACTTCCACAAACTGGATGCTCTCTGCTGTGTTCTCTTCAGCCTTGGACCAGCTGAATATGGACTGAAACCTCCATAAACTGTGAGCTAAATAAACCTTTCCTTCCTTCATTTTGAGTGTCAGGCATTTGTCCCAGCAACAAGTAAAAAGTAACTGAGACAGTGCCTTATGGTTTTCTTTCTACCAATGATTTCTTTTTTTTTTTTAATTTTTACTTTTTCATTCATTTTAATGAGAGAAATAGGTGAAATGCCAATGAAACAGTTTCCAATAAGGATAGTTATAATAATTTATTATATATATTTGTCTTTATAGTGTTATTCAAAGGACAAATGCAGAAATGATATCTTTGTCTAAACAATAGTAGTAAAAACACATTTCTTTTCAATGAACTAAGAGAAAACAGCTGTGTATCTATCCTATCTTGGTATGCACACACATATAACTGATCTTGAACAGACAGGATGGTCTCAGGACCACTTTCAAAATTTTGATGAAGTGAGTTTTAATAGTATATGTACTGAGATCGCTAGTTTTAATGATCTTTATCTTATTGGGTCTACCAATAAGTTCTTAACAGGGAAATATGCATGAAGCTCCAGGGCTTAATTGAATATCACTGAATTTTACATAGACAGACAAAAAAGTCAAATTGAAAACTGCGGTTAAAGCACCAATATACTAGCTGCCATAATCCTGTATATACAGCTGATTAGTTGTGCTATATGATTTGTATTTCTAACAAGTTCTTAATTGAAGAATGTGCATGCATCCCCAGAAACCTTGTTGGCCAAAGGGCTTAATTATGCTATGACCAAAAGCTGAATATCACAGTATACAACCCAATAATTCACATTTGAAACTGCAGTTACTTACAGAGCCACACTCAGCATTGTGGTATATATTGCTGACTTTTTCAAATGGAACTCACCCTGACTGTGGTTAACCTGTACCTGCTAGCACACATATGGACCACTATACCTGTGGTTCCATTATTTCCTATCCTGACCAGGAAATAACATCATGCTAGCTGCCACAATCCTGTAAATACAGCTAATCATCTGTGCTATACTATTTGTGTTTCTAACAATGAAGAGGGGATATGAACGAAGCTCCAGGAAATTTGTTGACCCAAGCGCTCAATTGAAATAACATTGCAAACTGAATATCATAGTAGATAGCCTGTTAATTTGCACTAAAAACCACAGTTATTTACAGAACCACAATCAGAAGTGCTGCACATTTATACATTCAACCTAACTCTGGTGAAGTGGTATCTGCTTGCATACAGAAAATAGGACCATTATATTTTTGCCTCCATTGATTCCTATGGTCACCAGAAAGTAACAACATGCCATCTGCCATAAGTCACTAAGCACAGTTGATCATCTGTGACCTATTATTTGTGTTTGTAACAATGAGTTCTTAAGAATGGAATGTGCACGAAGCTCCAGGAATTTTTTATATCCTTTGGCTTAATTTCACTATCACCAGAAGTTGAATATCATGGTTTGCAGTTCAATAATTTACATTAGAAACCACAGTTTTTTTTGCAGAGCTACACTTTGAATGGTACTACACATTGCTGACTACCTTAAATGGAACTCATTCTAACTGTGGGTGAGCTGTACTTACTTGCACACAGAAATTTGGGCCATTACACTTGCACCTCAATTGATTTCTATGCACACCAGGAGGGAATAACATACTAGCTGCCACAATTCTATGTGTAGAATTAATTATTCCATATGATTTGTGCTCCTAACAATGAGTTTGATTTTGTTTTACTCAATCTTGCATGCCTATATATGGTAATCTGAGAACAAATTTGATGATAACAATGTTATGTAATGATCCTTGTTAATTTCCCATTCTTGTTTCAACAATGATTTCTTTTTTAAAATATACATATTTTAAAAATATTTATTTATTTATTTGAGTACAGGGTCTCACTATGCAGGTTGGGCTTGTAGTGATCCTTCTGTCTCAGTCTCCAAAGTGCTGGGATTGAGATGTGCACCACTGTACCCACTTTCAATGGTCTTCATAGCACATCTGGGGTTCCAGGGCCAGCACAGCACCTAGCACCAGGGATCAAACTCAGGTCCTTTTGCTTTCCAGGCAGGCACTTAGAATGCTGTGGTATCTCCCTGGCCCTAACAATGACTTCTTAAAAAGAAAATGCGTATTCAATTCTAGGAACAATGAAACTGGAAATTAATGACAAAAGAAACTACAAAAATCCCATAAGCATGTGGAAATTATTTTATTTTATTTTTTTTTATGGCAGGCTCAGCCTGCCCTGGGGGCAGGGCTGGCACAACATGTGATGCCAGGGATTGAACCATGGTCCCTGTGGTTGCCTAAGCTTTCCTAAGCAGGCACCTTAGACCACTGAGGCATCCTGCTGGCCCTAGCACATGGAAATTAAATGGACACTCTCCTCAGCAAAAAAAATGTATTACAGATGAAATTAAACAACAAATGAAGCAATATCTATAATCCAACAAAAATTCAAGCACAACCTACTAGAATTTGTCAGATGCAATGAAAGAAATTATAAAGATTAGAAAGTAATGCAATTGAGACAAAGAAATCAATACAAAGAATTAATGAAGGGGCCTGGCAGGATGTCTCAGTGGTCTAAGGTCCCTGCTTAGGAAAGCTTAGGTGGCTGCAGGGACTGCAGTTCGATCCGCAGCACCACATGCTGTGCCAACCCTGCCCTCAGGGCAGGCTGAGCCAGCCATAAAAATAAATAAATAAACAAACAAAACTTCTGAAACAAGAAAAAAATAAAATAAAATAAAATTCTTTAAAAAAAAGAATTAATGAATCAGAAAGCTGGTTCCTTGAAAGACTAAATAAAATTCATAAACCCCTAGATAACCTCTACAAAATAGGAAAGAAGAAAGTCAAATTCAAGAAATAAGGAATGAAAATGGTGAAATTGCTACAGACCTGACCCTGTAGAAATTCAGGAGATCATCAATAGCTTCTTTGAAAGTCTTTACTCTCAAAGAATTGAAGACACAGAAGAAATAGATTTTTAGATAGGTATGAATTACCAAAATTCAATCAAGAAGATATAAAAACTCTGAATAACCCAATATCAGCCAATAATATTGAAATGTAATAAATACCTTACTGACAAAGCCCAGGTCCTGATGGATTCACAACTATTCATTCTGATGAATTCTAAGAGAAAATTAGAGAAGATTTAATCCTAATACTCCTGAAACTGTTCAATGCAATTGAAAAGGAAGCAATGCTCTCAAAATCATTACTGTAACCAAGTATATTATATAGATACTCAAACCAAAGAAAGATTCAACTGAAAAATAGAATTACTGGCCAATCACCCTCATGAACATAGATGAAAAAATCTTCAATTAATTCCTAGGAAACAGACTGCAGCTATCTTAGTTACTTCTTACTAGTTGTTGGGACAAATATCTGACACTCAAAATTAAGGAAGGAAAGGTTTATTTAGCTCACAGTTTGTGGAGGTTTCAGTTCATACTCTGCTGTCTCCAAGGCAGATGGCAGCAGTTCGTTGCAGCAGAAAACAATGAAGAGCAGAGGAGGAGCAACAGTTGTGACCGCCATAAAACCTCTTTCTTTTTTCTTCACTGACTGCAAACCAGTGCCAAGTGGAACATCTGGAAAGTGGCACAAGGAACACTATGACTTCTCCAAGAAAGTGGGGGGAAGACAGCATTTCTCAACTCATTTATATATACTTTTTGTGCTGAGTCACTCTTGGGCAGCCCCGTTGCACCCTAAGGTGGAACCCATCATGCCCCAGGATGGAATCAATTGCACTCCAGGGGAGACCACCATATCCATTGGAGCCAAGGTCTGTCATCAAGTTGACACAATGTATCAACTACGACAACAGCAAATCATTAAGAAAGTTATATACCCTGACCAGGTATAATTCATCTCAGGGATACAAGGATGGTTCAACATATGAATATCTATAAATGTCATATATTATATCAATAGAGCCAGAATCAAAACCCACATGATCATCTCAATTGATGTAGAAAAGGTGTTTGACAAAGTCCAAGAATCATTCACCATCAAAGCCTTACAGAAAATTAGAATATATGGCTTCTACCTCAATCTGATAAAATCCATCTATGACAATCCAACAGCCAACATAAATCTAAATGGGGAAAAATTGAAATCTTTTACTCTCAGATCTGGTGTAAGACAAGGATGCCTTCTATCTCCTCTCCTATTCAATATAGTTATGGAATCATTAGCTATAGCCGTTAGATAAGAGAGAGAAATAAAAGGAATAAGAATAGGTAATGAAGAAGTTAAACTATGATTATTTGCAGATGACATGATAGTCTACTTGGAAGACCCAAAAACCTCCACCAAGAAGCTACTAGAATTGATGCACAAATTCAGTAGCATAGTAAGTTACAAATTCAATATCCAAAAATCAGTAGCTTTCCTCTACAAAGATATAAAACAGAGAAATTAGTGAAACAATACCTTTCACTATAGCATACAAAAAATGAAATATCTAAGAATTAATCTAAGAAAGTAAAAGAACTTTACAATGAAAATTATAGTACTCTGAAAAAAGAGATTAAAGAGGATTTCAGAAAATGGAAAGGTATTTCTAGCTCCTGGATAGAAAGAACAAATATTGTAAAAATGGCCATACTCCAAAAATTACTATACAGATTTAAGGCAATCCCTGTCAAAATACTACCAATATACCTCACAGATCTAGGGAAAATATTCCTAAAATTTATTTGGAAATAGAAAAAAACCTAGAATAGCAAAAGCAATCCTGGGCAACAAAGAGAAAGCAGGAAGATTACAGTCCCTGATTTGAAACTACACTACAAAGCTAGAATGATAAAATCAACATGGTACTGGCAAAAAAAAAAAAAAAAAAAAAAAAAAAAAAAAAAAAAAAAAAAAAAAAAAAAAAAAAAAAAAAAAAAAAAAAAAAAAAAAAAAAAAAAAAAAAAAAAAAAAAAAAAAAAAAAAAAAAAAAAAAAAGAGACCCAAGGGACAATGGAACAGATTAGAAGATGTAGCTACAACTACAAACACACTCAACCATCTCATCTTTGACAAAGGGGCCAAACATGTTCATTGGAAGAAAGATAGCATCTTTATCAGATAGTGCTGGAAAAACTGGCTCTCCACATGTTGAAAAGAAAAAGTAGACGCAGGTGTATTGCCATGCACTAAACTAATGTCAAAATGTATTGAAGAGCTATACCCTAAAGCCGAAACACTAAATGTCCTGGGAGAGAATGTAAGTGAAAATCTTGAAGATGTGGTGGTCAGCAAGCAGTTCATGAGCAAAAATCAAACTGCCTGGGAAATGCTTGAAAGATTCAACAACTGGGACCTCTTCTTATTTAAAAATTTCTGCACATCAAAAAAAAAAAAATCATCCACAGAACAAAAAGACAACCTACAAATTAAAAAAAAAATCTTAACTAATCAATCAGGCAAAAGTCTCCTATCTAGAATATATAAAAAGCTAAACAAATTTGGGCCCCAAAACTTAAAGACACAATCAAAAGGCATGTGAGATAAACACACACTTATTAGAGAAAGAAATACAAGAGACAAATAAATGCCTGAAAAAGTGCTCCACAGCACTGGTTATTGAAGAGATTCAAATTAAAACAACATTGGGATATGATTTTACACCAGAAAGAATGATTATAGTAAAGAAATTAAGGAATAACAAATGCTGATGGGAATGTAGATTGGTACAACCACTGTGGAAATCAGTGTGGAGACTCCTCAAAAACTAGGACTTCTAATACCATTCAGTCTAGTTATTTCCCCTTTCAGTTTCCAAAAGAACTGAAAACCATGTACCATAGTGATATATGTGACCCATGTTTATAGCAGCACATTTCATCATAGCCAGATTTCTGAAATGCCCATCACTTAAAGAATGAATGAAAAGCGTGGTATATCTACACAACAGAGTATTGTTCATCTATAAAGAAAGACAAGTGTGAAGCCTTCATAGGTAAGTGGATGCACCTAGAGGCTATACTGATAAGTGAAATAAACCATGTGCAAATATTGTATTGTCTCCCTAATGTAAGAACCTGAAATAAGATATAAAACCTGAAAGGTATAACATATAGTAAAATGAAAAGAAATGGAACTTAAGTGTTAAGCAGTGAAGAGGAGGGAAAGGAGAAAAGATAGGAAAAAGTTAGGGGGCTAAACATTCAAGTATATATACAGGATGGGTGAGGTGACTGTGCTAAGAGTTTCCATCAGCTTTTTGAAAATAGGAGCTAATGTTTAGAGTTTTCACATTGATTAACTCTGTATGCTAATACCTGCATCTAGGAACTGTGTAGAGGATAGCAATGTGTAAAACAAAAACCATGCTTGAGTGCCTGTCATCTTAGTCTAATTTTGTACCATTTCTATTGTCATACCAATTGTTAGTATACTATCTTGAAAATAAATTTTAAAAAGTAAAATTAGTGAAACCATGAAAAGAATTTTTCATTACTTTTAATGAGAAATAGCAATTTGACAGTTTCAAAACACAAGTAGTACATTACCAATAATTGATACAATGCATATTGCTGTCCTCATAGTAGTTATTCAGAGAACAGGATGCCGACATGATAATTTTTCAAATCATTATTGGTACTGACAGAAGCCTGAGCAACTGTGTGACTCTGAGACACACTCCAGTTACAGTGGGCTGTCACTTGTGTGAAAACTAAACATCTACTGTGGAAACACAGGATTTCACTTGTCCGTGGCATTGAGTTAAGTTTTTTGGGGGCTTCTTTTTATTTAACTGTTAGCATTCACTCATATTTTTTAATCATATGTATGAATCTGTAATCAATTCAGAGTACTTGCATAGTATTTGAATAGGTTAATATATACGAAACTATCAATAAGAAAATGTTTCCCTGGTAGTAAAGAATTACTAAGAATAAAATATAACAAAAATACTGGAATGACAAATATATGAGCAGAACTCGGTGCTCTGCAAATTACTTTGGTTTCCAGTGTGAATTTTTGAGCGAATTTCTGTTTTGCTCTATTTGGGAACAGACTTTGGAGTGCCCTGTTTCACAAAATGGCTGGAGCTTATCTGTCCTTTCTCCATTAAGAACCCATTCTTAGAACCACAAAGCGTAGAGCAGAAAGAATCAGCTCTACTTAGAGAACGGGAGGCCTTAAAATGTATTCATACCTTTTGCCCATATGAATTAATTGGAGAGAAAGTATCCTTTTTCGTTTTGTCTTTACAAGGAGTTGGAAAAGCATAAACTTTTTTTTTTTTTTCTGGTGGATGACTCCTTAGGAAGAATGGGCGTAGGACTTGACATCTTCCTCCTGGCCCTTCAAGTCACTCCTGGAGGTATTGTCCCCTGTCTGCAGCACAAAGGAAAATTCCAGAGGAAACTTCTTAAAGCAACCTGTCCTGCTAGGGTCTGGTGGCTGTAGGAGAGGTCCTCAGTGGATAAGGCTGGGGACACAATCTGTGTCCAACAGTGCCTGAGACCTGAAATGTGCTTTGGATGGACTCCTTGGAGATTGCTGTCTGAGGGAAGCTGTGGGCTTCTTTCTGCCACCAACTACACTCTGAGTGTGAAGAAATGGCTTGCCACAGTGCTTGGTACCTAGTGTTACAGTGGAAGACTTATATATGGGGAAGAGAGCAGTTGTCTTTTCCTCCCTATCCCCTCCCTGTCACTTGCTAGCTAGCATCGCCAGATTCTGGAGATGCTCCTTCTGCCATGTTGCTAGGATTTCTCTGTTATCTATCCCACTGCCACTCTGGCTGGTCCAGACCTTCTTTGTGATAAGCAAGCTTCCTCCGTCAGGTGACACCTAAGAGGCATCCTAGGTCCAGGTTCTTTTTCTATCACTTCCACATCAGTGTTACGTGAGGGTCACTAAACTACAGGGTGCAACTGCCACGTCGCACATGGAGCCACATCAGCTCCAGGTCCTATCTGGGCATCACAGCTCCTGATTGGTTCAGCTTGCTTAGCTGGGGCCTGCATCAGTCTCCCTTGGCCACTGCAAGGGTTTGGTGGTGAGACCTTAGTAAAGACACAGATTTCCCCATGGACACACAGGACTTAAGCAAGCCAAGGACAGAGGAGTCCCTTGTCCCATAGACACTCAAGGATTGGGCTGAAACCTTGTGGGGACTGGTATCAGAGTTAAACCTCTCTACCTTTGAATTCAGTGCTCCTCCTTGGACCAAGAAACATGCCACATTCAGTGGTGATCAGCAACCACTGGCTAGAACAGGCAGGTACTTAGCATGCAGGGTGTGACCCTGGACCTGTGCAGACCACCAGGGGACAGCCTGGGGATGGGGTGAGGTTGCAGGGGATGGGTGGTGGCAGCAGTGGAGTAGGGGCTGGAGGCTGAGGCTTGTAGCTTGTCACTAATGTCAGTGATACGTGGCTGCTGAAAATGAAGCCAAGTTCCTCCAAACAATGAGCCTCTGAAACATAGCCAGGAGCCCTCCTTGGGTGCAAGTGGGGACTCAGGAGGGCTTTGGGAAGAAAAGGCTTGGGCTGTGGATCTGAAGATTCAGAGGGCCAGTGCTCGTGGCAGCCAGGGGCAACTCAGGGCCGGACAATCTGGGTGGAGGGGATGGTGGGGAGGAGCCAGGGAGGCCAAAGGGTCTGAGGTACATGGACCCAGGGTGCTGGCAGTAGGAGAACCTAGAAAGGCAGAAGGACTTAGACACCAGTTCTGACTCACCAATTCAGGGTTTGGCTAATTCACCTTGACTTTCTGGAATTCACTTTCCTTATATGTGAAAAATGCAGACATTACCTGTCTCCTGGGCTTATACAGTAATTAACTACAAAGCCATTTTTCTTGTGTATGAGTTAATGAAAAGAGGAAGGCACCAAATACAGACTCTGTGCACAGCAGGTGCTCCACAGGTCACAGTTCAGGCCACCGGGCCTCCTGGTTGGGGAAGCTCACTGACTGGCCTGCCAAAGCTGCCTGTGTGTGGCTGCCAGCATATTTGTCCAGAGCCACCCTCTGGCACTTCTACTGTCTTCAAGCTCTTTCCAGCCTTGAGTTCTAGGTCTGCCGAGGTCTGCTGGCAGAACCTGTGTTTCGGAAGCCAGAGCTGTGTTTAGCTAGAAACAGACAGAGCTGGCGGCTTCTCAGCCATGGTAAACACGGTGTTGGCCCTGCTGCCCTGGCTCTGCTGGCTGCACACCCAGCCCTGAAGCTGTGGAAGGGATGAGGTGACTTTTCCAGGTGCCTGGGCAGGGTAGATTGGGAGAGTCAGAAGCCTTCCTCTCCCCCTGGGCTTCCAGAAGAACTCTGCAGGTAATTTTCTGCCACTTATACCTGTGGGACTTCAGTCAGTCCTGCAACCTTCTTAGATGGGATAACCATCTGAGACAATCCCTGGCATGTCCCCATGGGCTGTTCCTCATTAGAGTCCCTGGCACACTCATGGAGGCCTGTGGGAATCATCTCAGAGGTCCAGAAGTAAAAATTCTGATCCTTACCAGGTGTGGTTGTGCACACCTGTAATCTTAGATATTGGGGAGGTTGAAGCAGGAGGATTGCAAGTTCGAGGTCAGCCTGGGTGGTTTAGAGAAACCCTGTCACAAAAGTTTTAAGAGATGAGACTGGACATATAGCTTAGTGCAAAGGCCTAGGTTCCATTGCCATTATTTCTAAAATGAAAAATAAAAATCCAGTGTCTAAGCCCCAGCCAAGACTCACTGAATCAGATCTCTGAAGGAAAAATCCAGGAACACCTATCTCAGCAAACTCGCTGATTCTGGCAGGGACATCCAGAAGACATACCCGGTGGGCCATTTGATAGTTTCTGATAGGTTCTCTGAGAAGCCCAGCAGGGGGCGGTGTGAAAAAGGGTGACCCCAACACGACTTTCCTTTGCATACTTTTTGACCATAGGGTGGGAAACAGATACTGAGATGGGTGTCTCCTTAGAAAGAGATGGCAGCCTTGTTCTGAGATGTAAAGAATGCCTACCCAACCATTCATCCATCCACCTATCCATTATCCATCCAACCATCCATGACTCATCCATCACCAGCCCACCCATCCATCCATCCACCAACCTGTGCATGCATGCATGCATACATCTTCTACTGACCCACTCACCCATCCATGATCCACTGATCCACCAATCCACCCGTCCATCCACCCACCATCCATCCATCCATCCATCTACCCATCCACCCACCCACCCACCCATCCACCCATCCACCCATCCATCCATCCATCCATCCATCCATCCATCCATCCATCCATCATTGATTGTTTTCTAAGGACCCATCTTTTCTGTGCCCAGCTTTGGCTGGGTTTTGGAAATACAGGGAAGAATAAGCAAACACACAAATCATCCTAATACAGAGGGGATCCCGTCCGTCAGTCTCTCATATGTACACACAGGGCAGAAGGACAAGAGAAGTCCTCACAAGATAGCAATTTATGAGTGGGTTGTGAGAGTGAGCAGGAATTTTCCAGAGGGAAAGGATCCGCGAGTGTGATGGCATAGAAGGAGGTGCGCAAAGCCCTTCACGTCTAGAGAGAGAGCAAAGGCTTCTCCTCGGCCTGCAGAAGTCATGTTCTGATGCTCACTCACAGCCACCACCTCTGAATCTGGCTCCATCTGCTGACTTCTAGCATAAGGAACCTCTTTGGCTGTGTGCTTTCTGAGCTGGAAGAGATGCCTCTCCCACGTGCAGTTATTGTGGAATGAGCATCGTAGCCCTCAGGTGTGCATCACTTCAAAGGCTTGTATCCAAGTCTTTGCTCTGCTTCCAATCCCGTGGAACTACGAACAGAACACCGAGCCTCAGTTTCCCCACTTTGAGAATGAAATTGGTCTTCTGCTCTGCCAGTTTTTGGCATGGAGCACTGTCCTGCCATCTTGGCTGCAACACACTTGCTGGTAATGAACCTCCTCTCCACCTGGGCTCCTCTGTCGGGGCACATCAGCAGCACCACGCGCACTGATTTGGTGCCTTCACTCGCCATCAGACCACTCTTTAAAAACTTACAGCCCAGAAGCTCCGTTTGGAAGGGAAAATGCAAAGCAAAGATGGGCCTGAAGGTGGCGCTGTAGGGCCACACGGAGCTGCGGCCTGGAGCAAATCTTTGTTTTCGGTGTGACAAACGGGCAGGGTTGACTGCAGCATCTGATCCTGGGCACTCTCGGGGTCCAGCAGACACTGCTTATTTTCAAGAAGCAGCCAGGCTTGCGCTTTTGGGTTGCCCGCCTCTGGGTCACTGCTTACTCGGCTCCCACGTTGTGGGCCGCCACCTGGAGAGAAGCACTCGGGATGCCGGAAGCACGGCTCTCACGGCCTGTGCCTTTGCGCTCTTCCTCAGGGTCTGGTCTTTAGCTGAGCATCTCATAAAGAATCCAGAGGCGGAGCATGGCAAGAAGCAGCAACGGGGAATGAACACACATTTATTATGCGCCCCCGGGTGCCACACACTTTCACAATAATGAAACGGCTTTTACACTCTCCGCTGCGTGCCGTGTCCTCTACAGAGTCGCAGCAAGCCTGCACTGGGAGCCTGCCAGGGCGGACGCCGCGGCCCGCCCGGTCCTGGCCTTCTCGGAGTCCTCCTCCCTCCCAGCAGGCCTAGGTGGGCGTTCCTGAAACCGGACCTAAAAGCTCAGTTAACCCATGTATAATTCTTAGAGGAAGTAGTATTCCAGATTTTCAAATATAAAGCTGGAGCTTAGAGAGGGTAAGGCCAGGCTAGCAGGACTGACAAAAGACCCAGGTCAGGCAATGGACTCGGGTGAGCTGTCCCCAAACCTCATGTTTCCCTGAGTTGGCTTGAAGACAGAGCGCGCTCTGCTTCCAGGCAGAGCCAGGCAGAGGACCAGGCCAGATCCACACGGCGCCGTTTGGTTGGAAGTGGGCTGTTTGCGAGGGAGGAGCCCCTGGAGGATAGGAGCTGCCCGGATTGGAATGCGTGGACGGCAGATTCTGAGCAGCAGCCACGAGCCATCGGAGAAGTGAGATCTTTGAAAAGCAGGATGCTTTAAAAAGACCAAACAAAACAGAAAAGGAATTTACATTTATTTGGTTTCTGTTTGCTTGGAACCTGCTGTTTGCTCATTTTCTTATAATAGATGTAGAACTGGAAATGCCAGAGTTCAGAGATCATCTCTCCCGATGGGCCTGATGTTCCTGTGTCTCTGTCACCTCCTCTGTAAAGGGGCATTATGATGGCCCTGAATGGCTCCTTGGCAGGCACTTCGCATTTTACTAAGGAGAGGCACCACTGGTCCTCAGAGGACCAAAGGAAAAGCAACCTTTTCCTTTCTGAGATAGAAAAAGTCACTTGTCCTACATCTTGCAGCCTGTTGGTGTCAGAGCTGGGGTTGGAACCCACATCTGTTACTACTATGTCATCCCACAGGAGAAGGGACCAAGGATGTCACCACCCCTTAGGCTCATGACCCCTACATCTGAGTGAAGGATGGAGGGAAGGGTCCTCAGCTCCCTGAAACCCCTCTTGGGGTCTTGTGTTGTGGGTACATGGAGGGTCCTTTGGAGGACCAAGACCCAGGAACCAGAGGCAGGCCTGCCCTCACCTCATGGCAGGACAGAGCAGCTGTGGGCCCTGGGAAATCAAGGCTGGGGAGCCCTGCACAGGTGAGCTCTGTCCCATCTTATGCAGCATCTTGTCTGTGGTGGACCCTGGGCTGGAGATTTCTTTTTGTTCCTTTTTCCTTACCCTAAATGAAAGGAAACAGAACACTTTGCTGAGTATGGTGGTGCACTTGGGAAGCTGAGGCAGGAGAATTGCCATAAGTTTGAAGCCATCTGGGCTCCATAGTGAGGCCAAGAGCAGCCTACACTATGTAGGGAGATCATGGCTTAAAAAAAGAACCAAAGTACATACCTCTAGGTTATTGAAGATTAAACAAACTCACATAATAATGACAGGAGGCATTTCATGAACATTGGCCAGGTGCCAGGCTGGGTTTTAAACTACACATGTATTTCTTCACCAAATCTTTGGTAGACAAATCTTTGACTGGGGTGCTCTTTGGCCTCTTAATTTTGGCAGAATGCTGCGCTTAACTGGTAGGTATCCCACCACAGTCTCCTGTGTACCAGGTGAGACTGCCCTCTTCTGAGCCTGGCTGGGCCCTCTTGGTTCCTAATGACACCCATGTGTGGTGCCTCAGCCCCAGCCTGCAGGCTTGCTTCCTGGATACGACAGCCTAGTTTGGGAGAAAAGATACCCTTCTTGTTGGTGGGCTTCTGGCGACGCTTGCTGAAGTTCCCTGTTACCGTACAGAGCTGTCCACAAGCTCAAATAAGCTTTTCTAAGCACTGAAGCTTATCTTCTCCAATCTCTCCAGATCCCGAGAGAATGAGGGTCTCAGGAGCAGGGGAAGAGGCTTAGCTGCTGGGCCCTCTGGGGCCTGACCTTGGGTTTGGCACCCAAAGGTATTGGCTCCCTTCCTGCCTCTTGTAGACCCTGGGTTGACAGGGGGTAAATGGAAGGCATGGGAAACGGTCACTGTTGGAGTGGGATTGAGGGGTATGAGTCAGAACAGTGGAAAATCTGGGCAAGGTATGCAGATGTCCAAATCTAATTCATTTTCTAGTGGCCTACAGGGAATCTGCCCTGGGATTGTGGACTCTTAGGACCCCTTGCTATGTGAGCTAGAAGGTCAATCCTGGGGTCTCCAGGCCACTAGCACTGAGGCTGGTCTGGGTGTGCCCTTGCCTGTGATGCCAGGGTCTACAGAGTCTTTGCAGAGATGGTTGGCAGTGCCTCCTCCTTTCTTCCTGTTTCTGCCTACTGAAATCTTCACCTTTTCTTTAGGTTAACCTCTTCAATGTCACCACTTCCAGAGAGACTTAGACTCGACCTCCTCCCTCTACCTCTTACCTTTCTGTCCATCGTGCTTCCTCATCAGGCTGCTTGTGGGCCCACGGAGGTACCTACTGTGTTTTCTGTCCATGGCAGGCCCAGAGCCAGGCATTGGTGATGAGTAAGACAGCCTCTGTTCCTACTTCTGGGATCCCTTCAGCGTGAGTGGAGAGGGTCGTGCAGGATCAAAGATGGGCCAGAGAGGTGTGGGAGGAGGCTGGGGTGCCACAGATCCCAGAAGACACAGCACAGCACCACTGCCCTTCAAGGGCCCAGGCTGGGGAGAAGGTCAATTTGAGATGGACTCAAGGGCAAACCTCAAGGACACAGATGATCAAAGTGGAGGCATCCTGAGGACAGTTGCCTGCATATAGTTGTTGTCAGGACGGAGAGAGGACAGATGCCTGGAAGGTGACTCCAAGAACTGCGGTGTCATTGGTGCAGATGGCCATCAGGTCTGAGGAAAGCCTGTGAGTTCAGCTTAGGAAATGCTGATCATGGATGGATCTGGGGACACCGAGGCCTCCTGGGCCTCAGTGCTCCATATCCACCTGCTCCCAGGCCAGCCCTTTCTGAGGGCTTCCTCAGAGCAATTGCCCGAGCCTACAGGAAGGTGATGGCCTCATGTTAGCCTGATTCTTTTGTACAACTAATGGCCAGAGGCACCTGGAGAAAGCCACTAGGTGAAGGTCCATGCTGAAAGCATCAAACCAGGATGGGATGTGCTGGGTCTCCCTTGGGGGTCAGGAACTGGGGAAGGGGCTGCCCTGCAGGGAGACTCCAGGAGGAGAAGGACACAAATTTTGGAATCTCAGGATCATCAGGAAGGAGCCTGCCAAGCTTCTGTAAGCATCCATCTCCAAGGCCTGAGGACACATTTGCTGGGACTGCTGCCCTGCACGCAGCTCTACCAGACCTCTCTGGGACTTGGTGCAAACATTCCAGGATGGGGCTTCTCTAGCCAACGGTGCCAGCTATCTCTTCTAGTGGCACAGAGGGACCAGGAGATCTCTGGGTCTTTCCCAGTCTGGAAGCTTTGGGTGTAGAAGGCTGGGAATTTGCTTCCTGGTGGAGGAGAGCCCACCTTGGTCTCTTCTCTATTCAGCTCCGTGGTTCCTCTCCCAGTACCATCATGGCTCTCGGTTTATAGGGAGAAGCCTATTTTAAGCTCCTGTCTCACACAGTTCTGAAGACTGCATGTCCCACATCTGTAGAGTAGCCTGGGAAGAGGCAGTGCTGGGTCTCAAGTCTGAAGGCTGTGGAGCCTTGGGAGAGCTTGGTTTTGTTTCCAAAGGCCACACCAGATTGGACCTGAATTGGCACCTGTATGCTTCCCTCAAAGACCCCGACTGAATGCTCATGTCACCCCAAACACCCTCACAGAAACACTGAGAATGGTTTTTACCTCATCGCTGGGTGCCATTGATCCTGCTTAGTGGACATTGGCAGGAACCACCACAGGGTGACCATAGGAGAACCCAAGCCCAGAGCCACACAGGGTAGGGGTATCTTTCTCACTTCTTCAGAAGAGCAGGATTGAAAAGACTTGCCACAGGATGGTGACCCCTGCTGTGGTCAGGAGCGGCCTCTTTCCCAGCAGGCAGTGCTGTGCAGGACTGGGCAGGGTGGAGGTTGAAGACAAAGCAGCTGTTGTGCCTTGGCCTCAGGTGGCAGCCGCACAGCAGATTATCTTTTTTAAAGCTTTTTTTTTTAAAAAAATTACTTTTAATAAGAAATAACAATATGGCAGTTTCAAAACACATTAGTAGTACATTCACAACAATTGATACAAAGCATATTGTTGTCGTCCTCATAGTAGTGATGCAGAGCACAGAGTGTAGACATGATACATTTTCTAATTGATATTAGTAAAACAAAAATTCTTCTCTTTGAACTAAGAGAAAGTAGCTGTATGCATAGTTCAATGTTCCATAATTGCAATGAGTTACTGATGAAACTGGCAATGTTGGAAGCTGTTGATTTAAGCCTTTTACAACTCAGCATTCTAATCTAGCTTTACTTTTGCCTTGTAGTTAAACTTTTCTGCTGGGTGGTTAAGGGCAAGTTAAAGCAAGACCTGTATAACAAAACATGTAACTTTTGTATCTTCCAAGGTAAGTTAAATTCTCTCAGGGTTTACTTTGAAATCATGTGCAGTGCTTTGTACAACTGTTGACAGTGTTAGATGTCTGGATGAGTCACGGCCAATTCTTGACCACTTTGTTCTCTGTGAAGGCATGAGAGAATGTTTTCTCCCTAGGTAACTCTCCTTAGGCACACTAAACACCTTCATTCCTTTCCTCTGTGGCTCCATAACAGAACAGAAAATTTGGGAAACCATGAAGTTATAGGATGTTACGGCACAGATTCTGTTCTGTCCTGAGTCCTCACTGACCTTGAAGGGCTAGGGCCAAAATATTGGCTGCCCTTGTAGCTCTTCTTTTTCTCTAATTTTTGGTCTGTAACTTATATTCTTAGCCCTCCAGAAGAAAACCTTAGTGATGCTATTACTCTATAACATGGATATTTGAGCTTAATATCACTGTTTTTCTGAATATCAAACATCTTAGACTTAACTTGGAATCGGTATTTTCCGTCAATTGTTGATATTCTAATAAATCTCTACCCAATGTGATACAAGCAGTTACATATTTTTACACAGACATTTAGAAATTTAAGGATGTACAAAATTGTAGCTTGTCAATCGTATGGTGTTTTGCCTAGTCTCTTACTGTCACTTAATACTCTTTATTGATGGTTTATCTTAAAATGCAGATTACCAGCCTACCGGGCTGAGTGGGGTTCCTGATTCAGAAGGTCAGCGTGAGCCAGACTGAGTGGTGGATGTCTGCAATCCCAGCACTGTGGAGGCAGGACAGCAGGATGGAAAGTTTAAGTGCAGGCTAGGTGGTTTAGTGATTTAGGAAGACCGTGTCCCAAAATAAAAATATAAAATGGGCTGAGGATATATATATAACTCAATGCAAAGACACTGTTCAAGGACAAACAAACAAAAGAAGATTGGAATAGTTAATAGGCATAGAAATCCCGAGCAAGAAAAGAGCTCTCCAAGCATCTAGGGCAGGCGTTTCCGCCTTTTATCACCCTCATGTGCATGACCCTCGGGGGGTACATTGATTCCTGTCACTCCCCTGTGTGTTTAAGAGGAGCGTGAGAGGAGCTGGGTTTTTTTTTTTTTTTTTTTTTTTTTTAACAAACACTTGAGGGGCTGGCAGGATGGTTCGGTGGTCTAAAGCACCTGCTTAGGAAAGCTTAGGCGGCTGCAGGGACTGTGGTTTGATCCCTGGCATCAAATGCTGCGCCAGCCCTGCCCTCAGGGCAGGCTGAGCTGGCCATAAAAATAAATAAATAAACAAGCAAAAGTTCTGAAACAAAAAAAAAAAATAAAATGTTTAAAAACAACAACAACAACAAACCAAACAAACACTTACTTGAGAGAGAGTACAGCAACAATTGATATGACATAAGAAGCAGTGTGTATTTAGAAGACCAGAATGATGATAGGTATTCCAAGCATGGTTTTAGTATTAATGTCTTAGTTACTTTTTACTCTTTGCTGGGTCAAATACCTGACACTCAAAATGAAGGAAGGAAAGGTTTATTTAGCTCACAGTTTGTGGAGGTTTCAGTCCATATTTGGCTGGCCCAAGGCTGAGTGGAACAGAGCAGAGAGCATCCAGTTCATGATGGCAGAACAGCAACAAAATGGCAACAGAGTCAGCCAACCAAATAAAATAGGGCAGCAGAGCAACAGCGCTAGTCTGTCTCTTTGTCTCTCTTTAAATTACATCAGGCTCTCTGTCTTAGCCTATCTGCCTCAGACCACGTCTATAATTCCCAGCAGTACTCAAACTGATAATCTCTAAAACACATAATCCCAGTGACTCATGAGTCAAGTCTCAATCTATAGAAGTCCCTGCCCCATGATTGCATGAGGCTTTGGGGGGACAACTAGATATAGACAACCATGACAATTAGACATTGCTATCCTCAGTATAGTTCCTTAGTTCACAAATATCAGCATATATAGCTAGTCAGGGTGAGAATTCTACCAATTAACTGCTAGTTTCAAAAACCTGTACATGGTTTCAGGGTAAATCCTCAGGGGATTTGACTCACCTTGTCAGATATAAAAGTTACATTGTTTTGTTATACCCATCTAGCTTTGTCTTGGTCTTAACCATCCATCAGAAAAGTCTAACCATGAGGTATAAAAAGTAAAGCCATGTTAATATGCTGAGCTGTAAAAGGCTCAAGTCAACAGCTTCTGACATTTCCAGCTCTGCTGATAAACCACTACTATTACAGACTGTTGGATTACTTATACAGCTACTTCCTCTTAGTTCAGTGAGAAAGATTTGTACTAATGGTATTTAGAAAATATATGTCTGCATCTTGTACTCTGAAGAATTACTATGAAGATAATAATATGTAGTGTATTAATTATTATAACTGTCCTACTAACTTGTTTTGAAACTGTCTCATTGTTATTTCTTTTAAAAACTTATAAACAATCTTAATGAACAATAGTCATTTGGTTATAGACCAGATATTCAATAGGATGACACTTTAAAGATCTTAGATGTTTTAGTTTTCAAATTTAAATATTTTACAAATTTAATTATAGTAATATATGTTTGCTTGAATTTTATAATATAGTTGGGAAGTTAACTTGAAGCCACGTCTACCTCAGCAGATCTCACAAATGTACTGCCTCTTTAAGTTTACTGTTTTTGTAATTGTATTACTTTCAACTCAACAGAACTTAAAGAACATTTTATTTTTGGTCCTAGCCCTTCCAGATCAGTGAGGACTAGGACTTAAGAGAATCTGTACTGTTACAGCCTATAACTCAATGATGCCCCAAATTTCTTGTTCAAGGAGATCATGGGGCTACAGAGGAAAGTGATTGATGGTGTGTAATGTGCCTAAGGAGAATTACAAGGGAGAAAACATTCTCTCAGGCTTTCACAGAGAGCAAATTGGTCAAGCAATGGCCATGACTCATGCAGATGGTTGAGACTGACAAAAGATTTACAAACCTTTGTACATGATTTCAGGGTAAATGCTGAGGGGATTTGACTGACCTTGTCAGATATAAAAGTTACATTTTTTGTTATATAGGTCTTACTTTACCTTAGTCCAGCAGAAAAGTCTAACCACAAGGAATAAAAAGGAAAGCCATATTAATATGCTGAGCTGTAAAACGCTCAAGTCAACAGCTTCTGACGTTGACAGTTCTGCTGATAACCCACTACTATTATGGACTATTGGACTATATGTGCAACTACTTTTTCTTAGTTCAATGAGAAGATATACTTGTGCTAATAGTGTTTAGAAAAGTTATCATGAGCCAGGCATGGTGGCACATGTCTGTAATCCCAGAATTTGGGAGGTTGAGGCAGGAGGATTGGTATGAGTTTGAGACTGGCCTGGGCTACAAAAGTGAGTGCAAGGCCAGCCTGAACTGTATAAAGAGACCCTGTCTCAAAAAGACAAAAAAAAAAAAAAAAAAAGTTATCATGTCAGCATCTTGTACTGTGAACAACGACTATGAAGAGAACAACATACATTGTAAAAAAAAAAAAGAAAAAAAAGAGCTGTACTGTGTTGAAATAGTATGTCACACAAATGCCATCATTACTTCCATTATGTAATATTATGTATGGCTTTGATTTTAAATTTTTTGTGCAAAATTATATAACTGTTGTCTGTTAACATTCTAAAAATAAAGATTAAAAACTGGAGAGGTAATGGGGAAAGAGATTTATCTACGTATGTAAGCAGGATGGTTTGGACAACTGTACTGTGCATGCTGTTGGTCAGTGGAAAAGAGCAGATAATGCTTAATTTATTTTGTCTCCTTTTAAAATTTGTTTCCTTTTTTCCATTCTTAATTTCTTATACATTTCTTTGTTTTTTTTCTTTCTTTTTCCAATTTTGTATGCATATATCTGGTAATATGAATAACTGGTTGGAAGACAGCGCTAGCATTACAAAAATACTGTAAAATTCATATTACTTTAAGTGAAATTTTGTATCACTTGTAATTTTTCTATTTAACACTATTTTGTACTCACTTAACAAAAAAAATTAAACCTTCTTTAAAAAAAACTGCATGCAAAAATTCTGCAATCTAAACCCAATTTTTATTACAAATAAAATAACATCTCATTGATATTAAAATTAATGATAGTTAATAGTTATTGTACTCTTGCTGTGTCAGGCACGAGATAGCATCCACATAGTAATTGATCTCTGAGCTCCTTGGACATAACTACACCAGGAGGGGAGTACTATTTTTAGCCCCGTGTTCAAATAAGGAAACTGAGGCTTAGGGGGTTCCATGGCTCAACGGAGGCTACACTAACTACAGAGCAAAGCCGGGATTTGGTCCCATTCTGCACAACTCCAGGAATTTGGTTTATAACAAAGCTGCCAGCCTAAGACGCAAGAGTGACTTTCATAGGAATCAGAAATGGGACTGTCCCTGGAAAGCTACAAGGCATGCCACAGCTTCTTGGTCCTTGTGGCACTCACAGGTCCTCTCTGCTCCCCTGGAAATGGAAGCACGGTGGCCAGCCACGCACAGCTGGAACTGACCTCCCCAGCCTCCGCTACTGCAGACAACAGGGCCCACTCTGCCCTTCAGGGATGCTTGCTCTCCAACATGGTGGCTACCTCTGCTGACCTGGAACCCTCTGTCTTACTGATCCCCTCTGACTGCGCTGCTTCTCCCCTCTGACCTCTACTCTGCCTGCTCCAGGGCTGAGCCCTCCCCCTTCACTCTCCCCTCAGCATCTCACCTTTCCAAAGAACTAGCATACTTGATGTCACTGTATGATGGACACTGTCTGTGCCTGCACAGTGGAGCTGCTGGCTGGTAGTACCTGGGGTCCTGCATAGCCCAGCTCAGTCTATGACCTGCTCCATCTCTTGCCCAGCCCAATGGGTGCTCTCCCATCCTGAGTTCAATCCCTGATACTGTGAAAAAAAAAGAAATAAACCAATGCGTGCTCTCCCAGCTTCAAAGAAAAAGGGGTGGGGTACAGAGGAAGGGCCCACAGACAAATAAATTCAGGTAGTTTCATATTTTCTCTGCCTTCCTGGGACTTCACAATACATGTCAGTGTAACTCTGAAATCCTGTTAAGAAAACTACTCAACTTCTGTTCAACCACATCTTCTCTCTGTTGGTTTGGCCACTGGTGAAACAGGAAGGCAGGCAAGCATCCTGCAGATCGATCATCTTAAGGTGCACCTGCAGATGCCAGAACTCCACTGCTTGCCCTCTCTGACCACCTGTCCCGATGGAGATATCTTAGGCACTAACCCTAGAACCACTTTCTCCATGCTCGACTTTCCTGGGGTCATTCAATCAGAATGCTCAACCTTCAGCCTTAGATGGGGCGTTTCTGCCTGACTTTGAGTTTTGAGGCCAGCCAGGAGGTCCTATGTAGGGCCACATGTGGTCTTCTCGTATCTTCTCCCTGAGTGAGGTTTCTTAGGGGAAGGGGTTACCTCTCAGACCATCTTCCTTTCTCACACATGGGCTGGCTCTTCATGAGAAACAGCTGAAAACAGCCAGAGAGCAGGGTCTGGGAAGGAAGACTCCACCTTTCTCAGCCCTGTCCCACTATGGTTCCCAAAGCGGTCTTGGGGAGGGTCTACCTGCTCCTACCCCGCCATCCCAGCATGGTCCAGCCAGGCTCTGTGGGCATGACAGGCAGGGTTCCCAGGAGCTCGGGATCAAACAATGTGGACTGTATTTATTGCCCTGCCCAGCTCTGTACATCCAGCCTAAGTGTCCCTTGGAAAAATACCTCTTCTGTCACCTGTAGGCAGTTAGCAATGTGCAGACCCTGGACAAGCCTTCCTTGCCATAGCAGGCTGCCCCCATCCTTCCCTGAGCTGAGGAGCTGCTGTTTGTCAGAGACCAGAAAGGACATGTCACAGGTTGAGAGGGGTCAGACCAGTGCCAAGGGTAGGGAGGGGAGTGGCAGAGATAGTTTGTGGGGAACCCAGGGACCCTGCTGGGTCTCAAAGGTGCCCGTGCTTTCCCTATGCTAGAGCTTGGTGGGGACAGGCACTCAGGAAATCCAGGCTTTCCCATAAAATCAGAAGCTCTTGATTTTGAAAAACTGGCTCCATAAACGTCTAGCGTTAGGTAATAAGGCCAGGTTGTTGGCCTGCCACGCCCTGTGCTTCTGTGTGTCCAGTGAGGTGCAGCTCTGTCACACAACCACGTGAGCAGAGACCCTACAGGTGACTCTGACACACACAGGTGGCCCACAGCACCTGCCAGGTACCTCTGTAGCTTCCATGCTCTCCTCCTCCTCCACAGGTGTTTGCGAGATGTAGCTCACTGGTCGCATGGTGGCATAGCTGCTTCACTGCTGGGTGGAGGAGCAAGCAAAAGCCCCATGGCAGTCACAGGCTCTGTGTGGCTGTTCACATTGGGAGCCCCTGTCTGAAGCCAATTCCTGGAATGACACTGGTGTACACAGAGCCACCCGCCAGTTCTGCCTGAGGGTGTAGTGGTGCCAGGTTATAGCTGGTGATGCACATTGCCTGTGGAGGCAGTCAGGCGTGTTGGCATTTCAGCTCACGAACTGCTATGGTGGGGCATCCTGAGGTCTGTGCTGCTCCCCTCTCTCAGTATGACCCCTCCCCCAGAGGGCTTGTCTGGGTGGCACCCCAGAAGCCCCACCTCTGTCTCCAGCCTCATAAGGCTATGATATAAAACTCATACTAGCATCAGCGCCTCTGGTGGGAGGGAGGAGGTGGCCACTCACAGATGCCCTGGGTCCCTGTTCCACCAGCCCTACCTTGTCTATCCATGGCCACCTCCCTGGAAGGTGGCCTCATGCTATCCACTGAATGCCTCTCACAGGGGAGGCCACAAGAGGCCCATTGCTATTCCACATGTCACATCTTCAGACTGCACAGTGTGGTAGGAGGGAGTCTCCCCCTATGACACTACCCTGTGGGGCCTGAATCAGCCTCCACCTCCCCCAAACTGCTGTGGAGTGCAGTGCTGAGGCCATGTGTCCTCCTGGGCCTGGGCAACTCCCTTCCCCCATCTTGGCCTTTGCTCGCTCCTCTGCGAGATGGGGACAGGGTTTTTGCCCCAGTGAGGAGACAGCCCTGCAGGGACCCCTTCTGTGTCTCATTTTCTGTCTCTGTGTCTCCCTGCCCACTTCTCACTCAGTTACTTCTTCCTTCCAGTCCCCTTCTCAGAGCAGCAGAATGCATCAGTCTCAGGGCGCAGAAGAACTCAGAGACCTCAGAGTAGCCAGACTGCTGAGGCCAGCTCTGGAGGGCAGAGGCGCCTGTCCCGCCTGCCTGGCCCCTGCCTTCCTCCAGGTGAGCTCCCATTTGCTGCAGGGATGAGTGCACCTAGACATAGGCGAGACTTCACTGGTGCCCCATGACTGGCTGCACAGACCCTCTGGTGACCCCTTTGAGCTCCTGTATCACTGAGACAAGAACAGTCCCTCAGGCAGGGCTGTTGGATCTGGGAAGAGAGGCTCTTACTGAGGCCCTGGAGCAGGGGGCCTCTTGCGCTTGTCCTTCACCTGTACATGCCCTATTTGCCACTGCAAAGCACCAGGGGACTCGGGCAGTTGTTAGGAAGCCACTCCGGGTCCCAACCCTGCTGGGCTGTGCTGGCCTGCACCAGACATGCTTCCTCCTGTGAGGCGTGGCTTGCTGTGTGTCCCACTGCTTTTTGCCTAGCAGGTGTCTGGCTCCAGTTGGATTTCCCTTCTCTGCCCCTGTCACCTTCCAAACCATTACCCCACCCAGGTAATGACAGGGTTTGCACTGATTGTCTCACTCACACTGCACCGGCCCCTCCCTGCCCTTCCTTTCCAGGGGGACGACAGAGGCAGAGAAAGAGCACTGGGTGTGACACGGCTGTCCTGCTGCACACACGTGCCACCAGGGGATTTGGTCTCCAGCTTCACAAGTCCAGCCATTTTCCTTTTTTTTTTTTTTTTTTT